>OY759266.1:33530950-33620950 GCA_963662155.1 Lamellibrachia columna | reverse complement strand
TGCATGCCAAACTCTTTGTGTTGGTATGCATATCTTCAATGTCACAGCTGTCACTTTGGTTTTTATGTCATATACTTTATTTGGCACACATGGAATCATGGTAGACTGGGCTACCCTACATTGTCACGTTGGTTTATACGTTACATAATTTAGCCGACACAAGCGGCATCAGCTGTGTACATTGGTCTATATTTTACATAATTTTATCGGTACACGTAGCATCACATTGGAGTGGGCTACTCTCAGCTTTGTACATAGGTTTGTATGTTACATAATTCAAAGCGAAACACAATGTCATGCTATGCACCTAAACAACTAATAATTTGCAGTTGCAATCAAGAATATCATGCTAGTGGTTTCTCGGAATTGTTTTCACAAATTGGGACATTCCGGTCAAGTCTCCCATAAACTGGACGCTGACATGTTAAACAGCGCGATTTATATGAGCATGCGCAATTCTATGAAACCGGGTAACCAACATTATATAACAGACCCAAGCCACAAGCATTGAACACCATCGCTGAAGAATAGGCCGGCTTTCGAGCAGGACACAGTACTACAGAGCAATTTTTCAACCTTAGAATCTATATATATATATATATATATATATATATATATATATATATATATATATATATATATATATTATAAGTTTTACCCGATATCATAGAACTGCACACACACGTTTTGAGTTTGGAAGCAAACAGCGTGGTCATATCATATTGGAATAGCTGTAGTCTAATTGTTTTATTAATTTAATCACGGCTGACGTTTGAGATGAATGGTGAATTTTGTTGAATCCAATTATCAGTTAGAGTGTGCTGTGAATAAATACACTCTATAATATAAGAATGTAGACACAGACGCCATTGTTGTGTTTGTGTGACTAATAGCGACAAGACGCCGTGAAGCTGCGGCGGTTCAGCACCGCTCTGGGTTCATTGTTGGCGGCGAACGTAGAATGTTGAGGCAAATTAGTTCACGGTGTCTGATCCAATCTTTGCAACATATTGCACATTTATAAAGTGTTCGCTTTTTTCTTTGATCATAGTTGCATACCGCTTTAGAACTCCTCATGTGTAATCGCATGCTGGTAATTTTGTGATCTGAATAATTAATCTTGCTGCTTTAAATGGATATCAGATGAGAAGCGATTATTTACAACTTTGGTTACTTGTCAGCAGCCAAGGGAAATGAATCGGTTAGGTGTTTATGCGGGAAACTGCTTATTTCGATATGATACTCTATTTTAGGTGTCAATGTTGTCAATGTCACATTTTTTTTTATTATTATGGCCGAAATATCATAAGTAACGTACAAGACACAAAAGAAAATAATTTTGTCTTAACAGGTGGGTTTTTAGTTGACGGCGAAATGTCGATATATTTGCTGGAGTGAGCTACACATAGTTGGTGGGGCAACTGAGAACGCTGTAGTTCCGACGTGTGTCTTAACACTGGGAACGAAAAGTGGATTAGATCCAGATGATCGAAACTGTCCGTGCTGTCTTACACGAGAGAGCAGTGCATGTTAAATGCTGGATGTTTAGATGACAGTGCTCGATAGGTAATTGTATAATCATTGACCAGCAAGTCAAGTCTCAAGTCAATGACTTCCAAGTTCAAGTCAAATATCGGATCATCTCTATTAATTACCAGTTTTTAAGTCCCAAGTCACCGGGGTTATGCAACTGCCATGATTGTTGTGGTTTGTCTGCGGTACATTTTAGTGGGACATTGTTAGAGACACAACGTTAACCAATAAGATAAGAAGAACATTTGTATAGCGCCATCAATCTAGATAAATCCATTCGGAGGCGCTTAAAATACATTTATATGCTAAACATTGATAAGTTATGTAAATGATGATAAATTAATTCAAATAGAATATATCATATAAGAATAAGTTATATAAAAGATAATTATTAAAGATATATGATAATAAGTAATAAATAAGTAAAAAAACATGGTGTAACATTTATATAAAAACATGTAAAGATAATAATAAAAAATAAAAAATATTAAATATAATTAAATATTAAAAACGCAAAATAAATAAAAATATAAATAGGTGGTGCTTAAGATGCGAATGCAACTCGGAAGATATGCGTTTTTATGAGTCTTTTAAGAGTCAATAGGCAAGAAATTGTCTTCATTTCGTTTGGAAGTGCATTCCACATTCGTGGAGCTGAAACCGAGAAAGTTCTGTCACGGTATCGGCTACGAGATGGCGGCATATGTAAATCATTGTTTGTAGCCGAACCCAACACACGAGTAGCTCGTTGTTCGTGGAGTAGGTTAGTTATGTAACCGGGCGCTAGTCCGTGATGAGCACGAAACGCCAGTAGTAGAATTGCATAATGAATGCGTTGCTTCACGGGAAGACAATGCAGTTTCTTGAGTACCGGTGTGTTTTCATTTCCGAGTCGAATACAGCACCAATGTTTCTGGCAGTAGGACTTGGCGTTATGTCACAGTCGCCGATTTTGATCACGGTGATGTGATGTTTCGCTTGATTATTTCGTGATCCTAACACAAGAGCGACCGTTTTGTCATCATTCGCTTTTAATAGATTTTCAACCATCCACACGCGGACATCATTGATGCAATGCTCAATTCTGCATAAAGACAACAGTCTGTTGGTTTCATCAGTCATCTTAAATTTTATATATAACTGGGTATCATCAGCATAGAGATGGAAGCTTAAGTTGTGTGGTCTGATGATATCACCAATAGGAGCTGTGTACATAGAGAATAATAGAGGCCCCAGCACCGAACCTTGAGGGACGCCGCAAGCGACGCTGCTTTTGCGGGAAGCGCCACCTGGTACATTTACTGACTGCGACCTGACAGATAGATATGATCGCATCCACATCAGCGCGGGACAAGACAGCCGAGAAACCAACGTTGGTGAAATCGTCAACCTGATGTCTGTCGATGCGCAGAAGTTCCAGGATGCTCCGGTCTTTCTGCACCTGCTCTGGTCGGCTCCCTTCACCATTGGTCTGTGCATGTACTTCCTGTGGCAGCAGCTCGGACCTACCGTTCTCGCAGGACTTCTAATCGTGTTGATCTTGATTTCTCTCAACTGGTTCCATGCAGGGAATGTGGGCAAACTACATGTAACGATAGATTCTGTTTCCATATGGGCATAATTACATTGTGATGTTTATAGTAAGGAGTAACTGTACAGTATGTAGCGAAACGTTGATAGTTTTGCACATATCAGCCGTGCATGGTATGGGATTGATTAAATCATTGTACAATGCAGTATTGTACATGCTAATCTTACGTTCTTACCTAAATATCTAAAACATAGCAATTGCAATTGGTCGCATGGACGTGATTGACAGCGGCGACAATCTAGACGAATACATGGAAAGGCTATACCAATATTTCTTAGCGAATGAAATTTGGGCGTTGCCAGCAGTGGCAGAAGACATGCCGCGACACGGCAACGGAGTTTAAAAAGATAGTCACGTTCACTGGTGGGATCATAGACGTACAAGCTGTTGAAGAGCTGAGCCCGGAAGTACCCGCGGATACATCTCGCTAACTAACTAAAACATTGAGGAAACATTTGAAACTCCGAAGTTTGGCGTCCAATTGCGAGTTTGGGGATTTTATGGGACAAGCTCTCCCAGATCAACCAGTGTTCGGTATCGCACGCAGCAGCGAAAACTGCTCAGCCAGGAGCCTCGCTTCAAGCAGGCACTGCAAGCGGCCATTGCTGACGAAATGGTCAAGTGGAAATAAACAGTGATGACGCAGTGAAAGATAGTGATCGTGGACATTTCAACTACGGTAAACGAGTGCAGGCATCGCACGGTAAACATGCCCCATATGATTGTCGTAATGATGGCAATCACCCATGAATGTCCGTCTCGTGATGCAGAATGACATGTATGTAAACGAACTGGACACATTTCGAGAGCATGCCGAAAATGGAGACATTGTCAACGGACATGTTAAACGCTGCATGCAGTGACGAATGCATTTCAGGACAAACTCAATTTCTTCTTCACTGATATGCGAGTGTTACACTGCAAATTGGAGGGAGAACTGGTCAAAAGTATGCAGGCCGTGCAGGCGAAAGGGTGACAGAATCAACGTCTTAATGAAAACTTGGAGTTGGCCAGCAAACTTCAGGAGATGTATCTCTTGTTACCCTGCACGGAGAAGTACGACTTCAAGAGAACGATCACCAAAAGCAACGACTTTTTCTAGTTCAAGATGACGAAGAAGATCAAGATGGTGATCACGCTGCGAGAACAACAACAAGTCACTCAGTGGAATGACTCAGGAAAAAACAAAGAGTGACAAGGAAACTGCATTGCAAAACTACGAATCAAGAAGCTTGAAAGTATGTGTTGAGTTCTTTAGGAGGAGATGAAGAAATCACCTGTCGCGAGTACAGAGATACGTAGACATCACGTGACAAGTCACTGTCCCGTGTGCGGAGATACACATACATTACAAGACAAGACACGAGTGCAGAGATAGGCAGACATTACATGAAAAGACGCTGTCCCGAGTACAGAGATAATTAGATATTAAAGACAATACACTAGTAGTAGGTAATTAGGTTTCACACCCCTGGCTCCCGGAGCACTTTGCACCGTATGAACCCTGCGATATCTATTAATAACCAATAGGAAATTTTACATGAAAATCGCCCTATTATATGTTGTTGTTGTAACTCGATATCCAGTGGACTGCGGACGACTGCTTTGTGTTGCAGGCTGTACGAACGGATTGCAGGCCGAAAAATTGGTGGAATTCGTAGGAAATAGGCGTGTGGAAATTACGAAGGTTGGTATTGTAGCTCGATATTAGAAATACAATGTATGGAGACTTGTAATATTCGTGATGACACGGACTGAATCGATTTCGTTAATACGAGTGCGTGTGAGATTTTAAATAGCGTTGTGTAATTGTTGCTCAATATTTAATGGCTATTACGGACTTGCGTTAGGTTGTAACTCGACACCTAACCGAAACAGCGGAATCTATATATATAACGTTAAAATCACAGCGTAGACCGATGCATGTTGTTGACGATGTAACTCGATACTTAACCGTTTAAGTAAACAGCTGTGTTCTGTTGTAGACTGTCGACGAATTCGAGCCGCGGTAATCGCGGTTAAAATGAACATTTGTTATGTATCTTTTCTGTATTAAATTTGTTTTGTATCATTAATTACTGATGATAATTATTGTAATATATGATAATTATTTTTAAAATCTACCTCGATTCATATTATTCGTTAAAATGAACATTTGCTGCTTCGTTATGTATCTTTTCTGTATTAAATTTGTTTTGCATCATTAATACATTGTGTACTATCGTTCTCGATAAATAACGCATTCCATTCGACAAATAGCAACAATATACTTTTTATTATACACGATCGTTCTTAATACACACAAAGTCCAACCGCTTGCAACAGCCGCTTGCAAACGCCGCTGTTCCATTGCGATTACCGCGGCTCGAATTCGTCGACAGTCTACAACAGAACACAGCTGTTTACTTAAACGGTTAAGTATCGAGTTACATCGTCAACAACATGCATCGGTCTACGCTGTGATTTTAACGTTATATATATAGATTCCGCTGTTTCGGTTAGGTGTCGAGTTACAACCTAACGCAAGTCCGTAATAGCCATTAAATATTGAGCAACAATTACACAACGCTATTTAAAATCTCACACGCACTCGTATTAACGAAATCGATTCAGTCCGTGTCATCACGAATATTACAAGTCTCCATACATTGTATTTCTAATATCGAGCTACAATACCAACCTTCGTAATTTCCACACGCCTATTTCCTACGAATTACGACCAATTTTTCGGCCTGCAATCCGTTCGTACAGCCTGCAACACAAAGCAGTCGTCCGCAGTCCACTGGATATCGAGTTACAACAACAACATATTACCACATAGACGGTGGGATGACACTGCGATATAATGAGCGATAATAGGGCGATTTTCATGTAAAATTTCCTATTGGCTATTAATAGATATTGCAGGGTTCATACGGTGCAAAGTGCTCCGGGAGCCAGGGGTGTGAAACCTAATTACCTACTACTGACACTGTCCCGATTGCAGAGATATGTAGACGTGCTGTCTTGTCAATAGCGGAGCGGCTGGCGGTGGTGGAAAGCCAGTTGCGACAACTCAGTGATAGCGTCAGCAAGAACACAGAAAAACATCTGCGCATGGAGGGTGATCTAACTACACTCACAAAGAAGACCGCGTACACCCCCAGTCAGTCTTGCGTTTCAACGAAACAACACTGCGGTCTTCTAGAGCTGGCGTGACTTACAATGATGATAAAACCGGTTTATACATACATACACGCACACGCACACGCACACGCACACGCAAACGCACACGCACCCACACGCACACGCACACGCACACGCACGCACGCACACGCACACGCACACGCACACGCACACGCACACGCACACGCACACGCACACGCACACGCACACGCACACGCACACGCACACGCACACGCACACGCACACGCACACGCTCACGCACACGCACCACGCTCACGCACACGCACACGCACACACACACACACACACACACACACACACACACACACACACACACAACACACACACACACACACATATATATATATATATATATATATATATATATATATATATATATATATATATATATATATATATATATATATATATATACGCATCGGGGATTGGCATAATTGATTGGATAGGTAGCTGGAGAAGTTTCAAATTGGAAATCACTTTTAAGTGGGGTACCACAAGGATCAGTATTAGAAACTATAATATTCTTAAAATATATATATATCAATGATTTGAATGACAATATAACAAGTAACGTACTGAAATTTGCGGATGACACAAGTGTTTAGAAAGGTTAACACTGATGGTGATGGATAACATTTACAAAACGATCTAGACAGATTAGTGAAATGGTCTGTGAAATGGCAGGTGTTAAATGTTTGGGGAAATATAAATGCCTACATACAGGACGTGGGAATTTGGGTGTTTACTATAAAATGGGAGATACTGTTCTGGGTACTAGTGTACACGAAAATGATTTGGGAGTTACAATAAACGCTGATATGAAAGTTTCAGAGCAGTGTGGTAGTGCAGCTTCAAAGGGTATTCAGATTATTGGGTTGATTAGAAGAAACATAACATACAAGGAAAAAAGCTAATTATACCTCTGTATAAAGCAATAATTAGACGTTATTTAGGATACTGTATACAACTGTGGATACCTTATCGTAAGAAGGATATATATACGCTTGAACGCATACAGAGGAGAGCAACACAAATATTCCAGAACTGAGAAA
This sequence comes from Lamellibrachia columna, assembly GCA_963662155.1. Classification (NCBI taxonomy): domain Eukaryota; kingdom Metazoa; phylum Annelida; class Polychaeta; order Sabellida; family Siboglinidae; genus Lamellibrachia; species Lamellibrachia columna. The sequence goes on along the minus strand of OY759266.1, from coordinate 33,613,588 downwards.
CCTGAGTTATGAAGAACGCCTGAAAGAATGTGGTTTGACAACTCTAGAGACAAGGCGGTGAAGAGGAGATCAGATTGAAGTTTTAAGATATTGAATGGTTATGAAAATATTGATGTTGGATATCAGGAAGTACTCATTCTAATACAGGATAATGAATGAATGGAACAAATTGTCTACTGATTGTATAACTACAAGCAGAGTGAATTTGTTTAAAAACAAGGTTGACACATATCTCAGGAAGGCGGGTTACACGTAGATGAACATTGTTAGACTCTCAATAAGCCAAGGCATTGGCTTCCTTGTCCACTTGCCATCTGGGCTTTGGCTTGGATGACAAATCTTGTTAAATATTGTTAATACACACAACACGCAATTTTGATTATTTATTATATTAAGTCATAAAGATGTTATATTGACATTATTAAAAAAAGATAGTGGCCATGTTCTCGCGCATGCGCAACAGGAAGTTAATTCACACATTTTTTGGGTCAAAAGGTAGCAATTTCGTGTAATGGCCTGTTTCTGCTATGTTTTTTCGCCGGGGGGAACTGGTGCCACCAACGGTTTCAACACCTTGCGGATACTAGAGGCACTAGTAGTTCAGAGAAAACATTCGCTGGGGGTGCTAGCGAGAACAAAACACCACCTGGCGGGTAGAAGCTGGTGCTCCCACGACCTACGGTGGGTGACACTGGAACTAAGGTGGAACAAGGCACCACCAACCACCATGGGCACATCTAATTGACCTGCCTACTACTGGGACCCACTCTCCGGGGGTGTGATCCTTTGTACGAAGGGTAATTCGTAGTTACATACAATTGTTCACAACGATACGCGTGTTTTCTAAGATTGTCCCGAGCTGCGTAATATATCTCAAACGTCCTCGTAAGTTCCTTCTTGAAGCCGAACGCCGCATAAAAATGTAGCAATAGCATACCTGCCTAACATTAATTAATTAATTAATCAGTGGTAGACTGAGTTATTTGCGCCTGCCTCAGCCTAAAATAACTAGACTATGGGTGACTTTTTGTCTATAGAAATGCGAGTTTACGTCATTTGAACAAAGATTATATCAGTTCACCGACATTGAACGGATAGCGTCACGGGGTCAGACTGGGAATGTGACATCTCGCGGGTCGATAAATCGTGCAGTCTATGTGAGTGTGCGTTTGGATGTGGGTGAAACCACGCACCAACCAAACTCCGTGTGCTACCTAAGATAACGAACGATCTGTTGATATACCGGAACGAAGATGTCGACCATAATATGGTGGAACTCGGTGTGTGGAAACTCGTCCGAAGTCGACGCTTTTTGGGTAAGTTGTACGTGCGTGCGTAGATTCATAGGTTCGTGCGTGCGTGCGTGCGTGCGTGCGTGCGTGCGTGCGTGCGTGCGTGCGTGCGTGCGTGCGTGCGTGCGTGCGTGCGTGCGTGCGTGCGTGCGTGCGTGCGTGCGTGCATGTTGACTATATAGTGCATGTGCCCGTCAGGCATGGACTAACTCTTAGTGCAGGGCTAACTGCATATAAGTAATACACTCTTGTTTGTACATAAAAGCACTGATCACTGCCTAACTTGCAATAATCTAGCAAACAAGTCTACCCTCTTTCTAGATCCTTTGTAGAATACCTGAACTCCAACCCTTATGAAATGACAATTGTGAACGCTTTATCCTGACTTATTATATATGAATCGGTTTAGTCCTTTTGGGTGTCGCCAGGGACACAAGGCACATAGCAAACCACACCATCCGTTTCTGTTGTTGTTATTATTATTGCTTTATTCAACCTCCGTTGCAGGAGAAGAAACATTCTAATACACGTAAGTTCACATATATAAGATGCACGTGATAAAATAGTAAAATGACCAGAAAAGTGACTAGCGAAGACAAAAATACAATGACATGATATAATATGTAAACTCGACACAAATCATGTATACAATATAGAGTGCAGTGGTTAAGAGATGGACTAAAATATATATCTTTGAAGTAAACAAGACGTAATTGACATTGTTATGAATTTAAACAGCACCATTTTAGTATTTAGTGTATTGGATGTTGGTAATTTATCAGAACTTATGTTGGTAATTTATCAGAACGCAGTTGTAATGGACGAACATCTAGTGCGTGTTCTCAAGTCACGTCTTTTTTGCTCTCAAAGTGGCAAACACATCATTATCGAACGCCACGGCTTCACGGTATCATGACCTTTACACAAACTTTTCAATGGCGACTGTGTCGAGAGCCGTACAGTAGAGAGTGTACTGTTTTTCAAAGCCAACGGATGGATGGATAAATGGATGCTACAAAATAAAGCAGCAGCATACCCACTTTATCATTCTCAGACTGTTGGTAAATTATCCGAACTTACAATATACACTTCATTAGACAGGCTGCTCTGTCAAAGAAGAAGCCATTACAGATGTTATGAGGCCACGCTGTGGTTCTATATGATGATGGTGTTGCATAATGTCTAGAATATATGTTGTATTAATGCATGTTATGTGTAAGGTTTATTAAAATATCTCCATGCACCAGATGCTGATATTTTGTAAGCGGTGGTCGTGGGCCCATTCCCCGGGGGTGTGATCCTTCGTGCAAACGTACGCATACGTTCCTTATTATCCGAATGCCGCATTAAAACGTAGAAATATCACACCTACCTAACATGCAGTTAGTGGTAGGCTGAGTTCTTTTCGCTCGGCCTAGGTCTAAAATGACTACACTATGGGTGACGTTATGCCTACTGAAACGCGAGTTGACGCCACCTGAACAAAGATTCTATCGGTTCACCGACATTGAACTGATGGCGTCAGGGGCCTGTGTGTAGGTGAAACCACGCACCAACCGAAGTCCGTGTGCTACCTATGATAACGAACGATCCGTAGACATACCCGGAAGGAAGATGTCAACCATAATATGTTGGAACTCGGTGTGTGGAAAATCCTCCGAAGAAACCGCTTACTGGGAAACTTGTGCGATCGAGCGTGACTGCGTGCGTACGTGTGTGCGTACGTGTTGTTTATACAGTGTGCGTGCCCGTCTGACATGGACTAACTCTTAGTGCAGGCCTAACTGTATTTATATACTCAACTGATCACTGCCTAACTTTCAATAATCCAACATATAAGTCTACCCTCTTGCTAGGGCTAAATATTTTGTTGACACGCTTTAGTTGGTGTAGTTGGTCCAAATATCCTTTGTATAATTTAAAAGCCTGAACTTCAACCCTTGTGCAATGATAATTGTCAACGTTTGACCTTGACTTATGTTTTGAATCAATTTAGTCCTGTTGGGTGTCGCCAGGAACACAAAGCACAGAGCAATCGAGACCTTCCATTTATGTTAGTATTATTAAGCCTGTACACAAGGAGTAGTTCACGATTATAACACACCTGCACTTGCGTAGCCCATCAAATTATTGTCTGTACTGTTCTAGTCTGTTGTCGACATGGCTGGAGTTATTACCATCCCGATTTAGCACATTGCCAAGTATTTAAATTTCTCTACATTTCATGAACTGTTGTCACGAAGCCATCAGTGTGGCTCATTGGACAACATTTATACACTTAGATTGTTCAACCCCAAACTTCAATAGCCAAATTATGACGGCTGCGTCGGAGTTACTCAAATCCCGAACTAGTAAACTTTGATCGCTTGTATAGAGAACAGAGTGATGTCAGCGGCATAAGCCATTTAGATGAACTGCGTATCACCTATGATGACGCCTGCATCAGTAACACCACACAATAAATAATGACAGTTATAAACCCACATGAATCATCAATCACCATGCAGTACTTATGCCATCAATGTATATATTGTATCAGATAGGCTGATAGTTGTGGCTCAATCGTCACTGTTTAGTTCCAGAGGTTTGGCGATGGCGGGGTCTTCCACTTGCATGAATGTATTGTGATGGTAGACACATGGTCGATTGTCAATATCTCATCAGTCAAAACTCGCTTGATTTAGATGAGTTGACAAAAGATAGTTGCAGCAGTTACTGTTTTATGGTGTTGTGTCATGTATGATAGCAGCAACAACAATGCCACGAAAGCTGCCATCTCCAGTTTCTCGTTTACCGTTCTTGTTAGCTGTACTTTGGATATGGTGCCGGTTGTAGACGACGACAATACAATTTCCTGTGGCACTTTGCTTACAAGTCAATGATGTCACATGTCACTAGTTTAACAAGGAATTATGCGTCTTCTATATCAAAGACACATTGACGTACACGACACCCAATGTCATATGTGGTAGCTTTGTGTTGTTGTGTATGTCCAGCGGGATGATCACAGGAGAAACGTGTTGACATATTCTAGACCGTAAGTTTTCTTTCGCTAGAATAAGCTTGGATGCCAGACGTTGAAATTGAATCAATAATTATTACTCCTGCTGATATTCTAGGTTCACGTTTTCGTTCACGGTAACAATTGCGGTGCGCCTGTTTCGCAGTTCCTTCCTCACACTTAAAGGGGAACTGAAGCAATTTTGTGTTATGCCGTATATTTAAATATATATTATCTAACTATGCATTAATGGTGACAGATACCTGCTAATTTATGAGATAAACTGAAAAACTGATTTTGTTCGAGACAAAAATCGACAAAATACATCACTGCGTATCGCCATCTTGTTGTCGAAACGAGTGGTTTGAGTCGCGTATATCTAATCAATGTAAATTTTCGATTTTTTGCGATTTATTTCCTAAATAGGCATTCTGGAGCGAAAAAAAAGATTGGGTCTCTGTTATATATATACAAGTGTTTACACACGTCAACAAAATAGCGTTTTTGTTCGTTCCAAATAAAAAAGTTAAAGAAATTACAACAAAACACGCAAAAACTCGTGGAAAACGCCACACTTCTCGAACACACGAGACGCTAACCAACGAGAATATGCGATAACGGAATACCGGAACTATTTTTTACTTATTGACAAGATGGATGCATCGCTTGTGACAGTTTTACCAGATCTGCTACTAGCGATTAGTGGTTTACTGAACTTCCGTAATAGTTGTCTATCTTTGGAGAAACGGAAACCACAGACGAAGAGTCTAGTTCGACAGGCCACACGGAAACAACGGCTGACAGTCGTAAAGTGTCACCGAGTGTGCGAGTCACGCTCCAGACTCCAGGTCGGCTTCGCCTTTGTTGACGTTGGATTCAGGAAAAACGACAACAGTGCTTTGACTGTCAACGATTCCTGACTAGGTAATGTGATGTGGTGAACCTGTGGAAATTGCGTCCCGATGTCTGCGCACGTTTACCTTGAGTCATCATGCTGTGCCGAGGAAGCTACCATGCCTAGGGCTAGGCTATGGCTATGGCTATGCAGCACCGTGTGCCCGACCGCATTGCCATTGGTGCTTGCATCACCGTACGAAGGCGAAGACGATGATTTTGTAGTGATATGCACAAACAGAGCGGTGCTAGATGTTGGTCTGCTGTCATTGCATGATTTGCGTGCCGACTCATTGATTCGCCCTATAGCTAGCAGGTCAGTAATTCAATTGTTATCGAATCATTGCCATTTTAATAATCATATTTTTTCTGCATATTTCTTTTACCTAGCCCGAGGGCGAGGTCCGAACTACAATGGCAATGCAAGCAGGCTTTTCTCTTTATTTTGTATCTAATCTAATGAAGTGTACCGTGACTGTATTTTAATATTGTGTTTGATTTTGTGTTGAATAACATTGATGACAATAATAACATGAGGGTTTATTTAATTCATTATGTGAATATATATATATATATATATTCTTAAATGTTACCGTAATCGTGATTGTAATAATGATTGTAATCATGACTACATTAGTAAGTGTGATTGCAATAATTACTGTAATCATAATTACATTAATATTCGTACTTGTAATCACCCCTCTCTGTAGCACACCACAACACCTTGTTGTTTGGTGCAATTTAATCATTTAAATAACAATAATTAACTACTGACAGTATGTAATGTTCACAGTTTTGCAACTATTATGGTAATTATGGAATCAGTGCTATCAACTAACCATGACAAATTATATTTCAGGCTCAGGAAAGGCAAGACAAGTAATCCCATCCTGCGATGTGGGAAGGATCTGTGATGTCTATTCTGAACCAAATTGAATTGATGGAAAGTTTAGCTATGGAGATTGACCTGACACAGGTGAGTGTTCTGATGGTCTGATATAGACAAATTGTGAGGCACCCACAGTATGCAGCAGGTCGAAAAACAACCTGGAAAACTACACAAATTCCCACTAAAATATTAATAACTGAATGATGTGAATGCCTTCTTATCCATATCCCATTTCTGTCAACAAAAATGTTACCTGCAGCATCTTGCATGTCACTACACACAATTTCATTTATATTGAGACCAACATAAAATATATCAACAGTTTATTCACATAGAAAAACAATTACCAAAGAAATAAGGCTAACTAGAACAACTGAAACCAAGACTAAACATTGACTAAAAACAGTGACTTCTTACCACCGGGAAATACAACCTGGAACATGGATATCACAGTTACACACATCATTATTATGCCACAACATATCACATATACTGGTAGTTTAGCTTAGGAAATAATTAATCTTTATAAAGCCAAGGCATTTTAACTGTTTCACCATCATCATCTGTACCAATGGCAATAGACTACTTGTTTTGATTGGACAGTAAATGTACACCAATCATGTGTAACAATATTACTTGTTCTGACTGACAGTAAACGTGCACCAATCATGCATACCAACACACTACTTGTTCCTACCAACAGTAAATGTACACTAATGATCTCATTCTGGAATCTGCACCATTTCACTACTTCTTCTGACAGTAAATGTACACCAATCATGTGTATCCAATATACTACTTGTTCTGACTGAATCTACTACTTGTTCCTACCGACAGCAAATGTAAACCAAGCGTCTCATTCTCTACCAAATACACTACTTGTACTGACAGTAAATGTACACCAATCATATGTATCAATACACTACTTGTTCTGACTGATAGTACTTGCACACCAACCATCTGTTCCAATACACTACTGGCACTAAATATACACCAATACACTAATTATTCTGACTGATAGTACATGTACACCTAACATATTCAATTCACCTTTCACTCATCCAGGGGTAGAAATCAGCACACTTTCCTGACAGACACCCCAGTATCCGAAAGACCTTGGCTGATAGATCAGACATGAGTACAACCTGTGTCACAGTTTATGGCTGTTTGGTGTGTGGCAGGTGCAGAAAAGTGACATAAGTTTTTCTCACGAATGACAAACTTCTTCTCTTTCTCATAGGTGTCGGAGCTGCTTGAGTCACCCTCGGTTATATCGCTGTTATCACATAGTGTGCATCATCTGCACCAATGTCTTTATTCTCATTGAATCTGATGGAAGCTTCACATAGGAGTAGTCATGATCAACGTTCATTGGTGCAATAATGTCATCCGTGACTACAGCAGCATTCGCGAAGTGTCGCACTTGAAATATCGTTACTGGATCGATTTGCATTTCAGCATCAGTTGTATGTGGTGCCACAGCAGTAGTAGCAGTGATGGCACTAAAGGTGACATCCGTAATGTAAAGATTGACGGCATCACCCGTTGCGCTGGATGCTTCAAAACTAGTACCTGTACTTGTACGAACCAATGGTGAATCCTTCATCTGAAAAGATTACACATACAGTGACTTGAACATTTTACAAAATTCATCTTTTGCATAATAAAAATTAATCACAATGTGAGAAACTTTCTCTTGTATATATTATTTTTAGAATATAAGAGTGCCAGTGTCATATAGAATGTATAAAGTAGTCAACCACAGGGAAAAGCATTTTCCCTATGGAGCCATGTTAATTCAACCAATGGGTCTTTCACTGATCTCTTAATGTTTTTAATGAATCTGTTTGGTCAGTTTGACGAATGCCACTGGTAACATAACCAAACGCATGTAACCAAAATTGTAGCATCCTAGCTCCAAAGTGCATTATATTATCTAATCAACATTGCACTGTTTTCAAAGGGCCAGGGAGGTCAAAATTCTATAAGGGGTCCAAATTCCATAACAAAATATGGACCCATAGGTACACTTTCTATGGGGTTCCTTATTTTATATCTGACACTCAATTTAGATAACATAATGCATGAATGTTGTTATTGGACCAAATGCAGATCTATGCTTGTGACATCTTTACCTTATAAATGCTGCACGCACGCACACACACATACGTATATATATATATATATATATATATATATATATATATATATATATATATATATATATATATATATATATATATATATATATATATGTAAATATATATATATCATTATTAGGTATTATACTGAAAGCATCTGCTAGATAGTATGGTGCATGGACAAAAGCCCCTCCCGACAAAAGCCCCACAGACATAAGCTTGTTTCAATTCAATTATACTGTTCATGACTGTTGCTGTAGTACACAGAGACAAGATATTGTCATGAATATACTTCAGGCATGTGGTCAATTCCATTCCGGAATTGGAACTGACCCTCAATTCCAGTTCCGGAATTGGAATTGACTTCAATTTTTTTTTTTTATTGAATTTTTTTTCCAAAATTTATTTATTGGGAATTGGAATTGATTTTGTTGGAATTATTGACTTGATACTGTTAATATTTACCCTTATATTTACTTATATTACTTTTAAAATCATATTTGTCTGCTATTAGCATGTCATCCTGAATCTGGTAACAGCCAGGAAGTTGTCAACATTACAGCATAGACACTGTCTACTCTGGTATTGAAACATTGTGACCAAGAACAATATAATCAAGCATTTGCTTCAAAAAGAAATATTAAGTTACTGTAACAGACAGTAAAACCAAAATCAGACCATTCAGGCCTCATTTTCTTTCTCAGTGTACAAGGTTTATGTACAGAGATTGCCAATTAAGGGCACCTGCCTGCTCATTCCCTTTGTGTGAGAAAGGAAGCCTGCCCCACTTGAATGCAACCCCTTGTTTATCCAAGCCTAATGTTCAGCCCACAAGTTTCCCATACTAAACATGTCACTGGTCACCTGTACAATGCTGTTACATGTGGCTGTAGGGTTTGCCCTTTGTAGTAATTAAAAATGTCCCCATGGAGAATACATGTTGGAGATTAGGATGTTGAAGACTCAAACTTTCCAGTAAATTTGATGAAATATCAATGATACCACAACTGATAGCGATATAAATTCGCCTCCTAGTATATTTTCTCCCCCCCCCCCGGACATCTGCCCCTTTCTTCTATGATAGTTGACAAGTGAAAATCAGTTTGCAGTTTTATCATTATTACTACAATAACATAACATTCAATGACAAGTCAGTCACTTTAGCCTAATGCAATGGCCTATCCCCTGGAGTGTGTATGAGATGATCTTGTTACCAGTTGTCTTCCAGGTATCATTGATAGTCAGATCAGTGGTGGAAGATGGGTTCTTGGGGTGATGCTTCCACAAACAGTGGTGGACAGTAACGAGTCAGAGATCAGCTGGTTTGGAGTGCCCCTGGTATTAGCTGCCTTAGTTTTCAGGTCCTCATGGACCTTGGCAGCTTCTATCTGTGCCGTGTCACCATCATGGTTGCAGGCAGTCTTGTTGATCACATTCTGGATCTGGAGATCAGATCAGTGACCACAGCACCCTTGCATGATCTGGATCGACGCTGGTTTCACTCCCAATGAAGAGTAATCTTGTTGGTCCCCCTTCTTGGTGTAGGAATGGCACTCAAAACATGACCTCCTCAAATGCTAGTAGTAATTTCCATAAGTGAATTCTGACAACTCTGGCTGTGCATCCAGTTTTATAGGAAAATGGAGTCACTCCAACTCTCCATGGTAAATGCACTTCAAAAGAAACCGTGTTGAGATGGCTTCTTTCAAATATCCTCAATTGTCCTAACATGTCCAGGTCCTAATGTCACTGGCTTCTTCCACAATTGCAATAAAGATAATCCTTTGATTACAGGATCATCTCCAACTACATAAAGTAATTTACTTGGCTGATCTGGCACAAAGAACATTAATTGCAATTAGGGTAATATATATATCTTGAATTCATGTTCAGAAATAAAAAAATAAGTTAATAAAGATTTCTTAAAAAAACTTACAAATAATCCAGAAGCTATGGACAGGGGGCAAATGTCCAGATTTTGATTAAGGCAAGGGGCTAATGTCTGGGGGGCAAGTGACAAAGGGGCAAATGTCCGGAAGGGGGGGCAAATGACTGTTCAAAACTCAGATTAATGACCCAACTGTCCAGGGCTGTCCAAAATGTCTGGTTTTGTTAGCAAAAATCCAGGAGAGGTGTCGCAGCAGAAAGTACATATGAAATGGCTGGATGCCATTTTAAAGTTTTTTATATGGCAAACCTGATATGTGTGTGTGTGTGCGTGCGTGCGTGCGTGCGTGCGTGCGTGCGTGCGTGCGTGCGTGCGTGCGTGCGTGCGTGCGTGCGTGCGTGCGTGCGTGCGTGCGTGCGTGCGTGCGTGCGTGCGTGCGTGCGTGCGTGCGTGCGTGCGTGCGTGCGTGCGTGCGTGTGTGCATTTAACGAACAATAATTGTTTAATCATATCTAATTAAATATGATTGTGCACACGTGACAAATAAAACTGTGTTAAAACAAATTGGATTTGAATTTTTCTTTAGCCTAGGATTTTAACAGTTGGAATTGATTTTTTGCAAGGCGGAATTAGAACTGATTTTTTTTTAATTGACAAAACAATTGACCCCATGCCTGATATACTTCCTTCATATGTATAGCTTGTACTAATACTATTGTGGGTTGCCGACAGTTGCCCCCTCCCTCCACGATATTCATTACAGTGTTATCAGTCGACTTAGAATAAAATGTAATTAATACATCTCTATGAACTTCCGGTTATTAGTTGTGGGGTTTAATCTGATCAATAAAGAAAATTAATTTTATATAATTTTGCCTTATTGTCAAGTCACAAGAATTCAGACAGAGATTGTAAAGTGTCATTATAGAAAGCAGACATGTAATCTGACAGTGTTCAACTGGGTAGATGACGATGCCTTAGTTAGTTTCCTTTCCAGCTAGACATTGCATGGGTGAAATGCATTTTACTTAAATATTTAAATACTTTTAAAAAGTTTTTGTAACTGCATTTGCCCTTAATTAAAGTATTTGTATATTTTAAATATTTCCATAAAGAATTTGAAATGTAAACAGCAACAGTAGGCTTCTGTTGCACTATAGTCTATACTGTCTTTTGGTCGTGTTTCTCCCATGCATCTACCCCCCCCCCAGGCTTAGCCTTACGCTTGCTGCTTGCTCTCTAGGCATTTAGAACACAGGAGTATGAGACTTATTATGACTGTCAATAAATAATATCAAATTATTTTCTTGAATAATTTTGCCTAGTACATACGCCATGGCCCATGTTATAAGGTTGCAGTATATCCTGTAGCACTTACTGAGTTATTGTTATTGTTCTGAGTACGGCCACGTATTGACGGTACGTATGATCACGTCGAATATAAATCGGCGGATTGGAAAACACTCGTAATTATATCAAACTATTAACACTTACTCGCACTTTATTGTATTCATACATTTCGATTTACTGTGGGTCATATATATGCTGACGTTGAAGCACAGCTGTGCTTATTGGGGTGGAACTATATTGTAATCGTAGTGATAAGTCACAATGGTAACGGTAATCCAATTTACTAACCTGGTTTCGGCTCGTCGCTTCCTACGCATCGCTCTGCCCTCTGATATATGACGTTTCCTTGTCGCATAATAGTCTGTAGATGCATGGTCATATGCGAAAAAAAAGATCTAAGATGGAACGGTGTCTTTGACCAAGAATGACATCTTGATGCTCACCGTCTGTCCATGCTCATCACATAGTCTTTTGTCTTGTAATCTGCATCGGAAAAGTGGTCACTCGCAGAGCCTGCGGCTGGCGGACACGGCAATTTCTGCATTTGCAACCACCTTTTCCGCTGCAAATTCTTCCTCGGAAGTCGATCAAAAGTTTTTTCCTTGCATTTGTAGTACTAGTTGATATATCCAGGAGCCATCCAGTGCACACCAGTTTTCTTTTTATTCGATTTTCCATGCGTTTCGGCCGTTTTTCCGAGAGGTTTTTACTGTGTGAACGCGGTGCCAGGAGCTCGTACTCAAACCACTCTGCCGCTGAGCCAGCGAAGATAATGGCAAAGTTAGAAAAGATATTACAAAATTACCGTGGCGTTGCGCCCATCATATAAGGGTGATATATACTGTAAATGGTGTGTTATTATGTTTGGTCTATGGTTGTTCGAGTGCTTCACCCCCACTTTAAGAGATTCGCCACTGTGGGTCTATTCAGATGGTCCCTTTGCGGGTTCGGCTTTCGACGTGGGCCTAATCACGACCGATCACGCTTTATTTATTTATATTGAAAAGGTACGTTCTTATATAGCGCGGTATCCAGTCCGTGGGACCGCTCAAAGCACTTTACCTTTCACCCCTTGGCAGACCTGTTCATTCCATGGCCATCTCAACTTCTCTGGGAAGCATTCAGCCACGCTGCAGTTGCGAAGACTATTCGTTCACATTTCTACCACTGTCTGTATTGCTAGGTACTCATTTATACAGCTGAGTGAACTGTGCCAAAGGTTCGAAGCGACCGCAGTGGGATTTGAAACCGGGTTATCTTCTAACAGGAATGCCATCGCGCCCCACATCATTGATTGAAGTGCCATCGGAAATTGTCTCGCCATCGTGTAAAGCCGGCACCATGTCCAAAGTACAACTATAAACAACGGTGAACAACAAACTGGAGATGGCAGCTAGCGTGGCATTGTTCTTGCTGCTATTCATACTTGACATGACACATAACACAATAACTGATGTAATTGTCTTGTGTGAACCCATCTAAATTAAACTACATTTACTGCTGACATATTGATAATCGATCATGTTTACACCATCACAATAAATTGATGCAAGTAGCAGACGTTCAGTGGTTATCAAGACAACTCGGCAGTTATCTTCCTCGAAGGAAGATAACTGCAATATGTCCCTATTTTATACATGTTTCATAAGTATATGCTCTTAGAAAAACGATAATCAAATTACATGACGAATGTGTTCGGTGTGTGCTTTTAGAGCGACAGCATCACTGTGAACACGACGAACCCGGACCTGACCCGCTGTTTCCAATCGACGGTGCTCGCGTGGCTTCCGTGCGCCTATCTCTGGCTATGCTCGCTCTTCTACGTGCCGGCGTTGGCGACCCGGCCCACCTGCAGTCGTTGGGCGGATACTAGCCTTCGTAACGCCGTCAAACTCGTGAGTTCAGCCGTGCGTGCGGGCGTGCGTGCTTGCGCGCGTGTCCCCGTGCGCGCGTGCGTGTATCTATGCATATGTGTGATGATGGATAAATATTTGTACTGGCGATATTGAAAAGTTGTCAAACCTAATGTGTGTTGACAACCACACACACACAAACACACACACGCACACGCACACGCACACGCACACGCACACGCACACGCACACGCACACGCACACGCACACGCACACGCACACGCACACGCACACGCACACACACACACACACACACACACACACACACACACACTTACTGAGGTTTTGTGTTGATTCACTCACATTAATTATTCACATTCATTTCTAACTGTCTATTCAACAGCATTTGCATTTATATTAATATTAATAAGCTATGTTTGCATTCGAATACAATTATGCATCGGTGCATTTGCATTTGCACTTGCATTTGAATTATTTCAGGTTTTCGCATATGCATTATCAATGCATTTGCATTTGCATTAGCAATATTACTGCTTTCTCGGTGGTGGGATTATATAAAATTTATATTGCTAGAATGATGCATGGAATAGCACACCTTAAAATATTGTAATATTAATAATCAGGCACATTAAATGAACTATGGTTAAGTTGTATGCGATTAATCAAACACAGTGCATATGGCTAGCAAAATGCAAGAAAGTTAATATTCAGATATTCTTAGTAGACGATCCATACGATTCATATAAAGGTGGTTTTTGCATAACGCTGTATTGAACATTGCATTTCAGGCAGCTGAAGATATGTTCCACATCGTCGCCTTCTACGTCTCCTACGGCCTCGCGTTCGTGCAACTGTTGTTGTCTTTGTTCTCCGACGTCGCCGCCCGCCCCGAGTTCCGTCGTCCTGACAGGAAGAAGGAACCGCTCCTGCTGCCGCTCCGGGACCAGCACGAGTTCTTTGATTCTTCCGAAATAGAGGTAGGTGAAACAATAACGGTGTCCCACGTTTGTCTCACATCGCTATCACCAGGAAGGTCGCACCACTCCTTTCAGGTCTGCTTACCGGGCATCACACTGCTGTAAACAATGGAAGTCCAGTATCATTTATGATTTGGTTGTTACACTTCTTCAGTGACATTCCTCCCATCAGGTGTCCCTGTAAATCTGTTCTGGTGACTTTTCGTACACGTTTTCTCACACAGCAATACCTCTGTGTCTTATTACATCATGGATTGATTCAGGTTTGAAATAAAAGTATTCAATCTGATTATTTTATCTTACAGCTCGTAGGCATCGCATCTGGAAAACATCAAGATTATGTGTCTCCTGTGATCCAAGATTCTGTACCAAAAATTGCTTTTAGCAGGATAAAGGGGTATTGTCTGGCTTTCCGGCATGGTGTGGTGTCTTTGATTTAAAACAGCCGTTTCTGAGTTTAAAGTAGGCAATGCTATAGTTATACGTCGACTAACATATCTGTGTAATGGGCTCTATGCAACCCAAGAAATGTAACTCTCTCAAAGTCTCAAGGTCTTCGCCTTTCAGAAGATTATGCTAATCTACTGAAGTGGCGACCTTGCAATTCGGAGAAGTTGATTTTCATGCTCCACTTTTGATGTTTGAAGTTCGTCAGATGAGAGTTGTAGTTTACTGAACATGGTGGACACAAGAGTGGTGTCATCTACATATTATGATGACAACAATAAGGTTGGTATATAGCTAGATCTCCTTGTTTAATCTATTCAGGTCTGCAGCGCCGAACACCGTCCACATACTGAACAGAACAAGTGACAAGAGACAGTCATGTTTAACCTCATTTACATTTTGAACCATTCTCTTAGTTGACTATTGATGACAACAACATATTCAGCAGTCTCATACACGGCTTGAATCAGTGATGCAATTTTCCGATCCACCCAAATATACCTATATATAACATCTTTCAAATGCTCATCTCGAGATGATTACATATTTTCATGCTGCATTACATATTTTCATGAGCAGGTCGGCCGTCTATCAACACTTGCCAGCACAGTAGTTGCTTTGATAGCCTACCGTATCTCATGTAATCAGACGAGGTGTCCTACTGTTCCATAGATGCTATTGTATTTTGGTTTGTATTAAGATGCATCTCAAAGTACGGGAGCTATTTTCAGGCGTGTGCCAACTCCTTTGCTGACACAATATATGTAAATAATAAATTTGTCTTAATCTTCAAAATTTTCTTTTTCTTCCATGAAGCAAACTGAAATTTGTGATAAGATGTAGTTGGCTATAAAAGCTTAGTGTATATACGTTCAATGATACTTTCAAAATTAACGTGTTTTGAACACATAATATATACAATCTATTTAAATGTGTGTTCACTTTCCAGAAAGTCTGTCCTGACATAACTGCACCGTTCTGGCTACGGATGCTCTTTTTTGTGGATTACGAAGTAAGTCTGTTAATGCTATTTGTCTTAACTTTAACACCTGAAAAGCTCAACGTAAAAGCAGGTTCCATTAACAAAAGAAAGCATGTCAAGTAATTCACTACCAGTGAACCATTGAGCATAATGTCTACAACGTTGCAACGAACAAACAAGCTGCGATACCTGCTGTGAGTTGTCGCCGCTGTGTCCGCAGCTTGTTGCTGAGAGGGTACCGTCGTGACCTCATCTCCGATGATCTGTTGGACCTGAAGCCAGAAGACAAAAGTGACGAAGTCGTGACGAGGTTCGAACACGAGTGGAAGAAAGAACTGAAGGAAACGAAATGGAAGTAAGACAACGTTTGCTTTATATACACATATATTGTATTGTATATAATGCACGGATAGGCGCTTACATAAGATATTGCGCATTGTGCATTTAGTCGCATACATTTCAGTTGAAATATCCGTGTATCTAAGTTATAATAAATCATTTGTACCCTTTTAGGGTGTGGTTCTCGGTATTTCCACTGCGAGCGCCGCTGCCGTGTATTGATGGTTGTTGACCCAACATGTGGCACAATATTGTAAAGCCCTGTTGAATAGTACAGTGTGTTAACGCTGACACACACACACACACACACACACACACACACACACACACACACACACACACACACACACACACACACACACACACACACACACACACACACACACACACACACACACACACACACACATATATATACATATATATATACATTAATGAAATGTTTTACGTATATATACATGTGCTCAAAATGTAATTCATATATACACTCATACATACATACATACATACATATATACACACATACATACATGCATGCATACATACATACATACATACATACATACATACATACATACATACATACATACATACATACATACATACATACATACATACATACATACCTGCATATATACATACACACATACGCACACATACACACACACATACCTACATTGTATTCATATATGTTTTGCGATTGTCGTCACACCTCTGCAGACAATCAAACATGCAGTAATAATATAAGATAATCGCAATCCCCGTCAAAAAATGTTGATCATAATAAAATTGTAATGCATACGCCATTAGAATATCTCGTTTTTGCTCTCTTTCTAACAGAATGGTCAATAAAGATACAATCCTAAATGAAGTTCATCTCGGAAATGTAGACGATGAAGAAGGACCCGAAAAATACTTTCATTCGCTTGACTCTTTCCCGCCGATGCAAGCCACGTCGTCTTTCCCTGCACCTTGTAAACCGCCAAGACCTCCGTCCATCTGGAAAGCCATTGTCCGCGCCTTCGGCGGCTACTTCGCTCTGGGAGGTGTCTTCAAATTATGCTTCGATCTAATTACACTAATCACACCCCTTATACTTAAGTAAGTATTAAATCAATATAGCCCTCCGCATGTGATACTGCTCCTTTGTTGGTTTTTATTCTTCTACGTTTTTCTTTGTTTGTTTTCATTACTTTTTTTCATTAAAAAATGTTTACCGTAGAGGTTTGTGTGGTAAATCTCTCCTATGACCCCAACACACAGAGCTGTTGGATTCTATTTAATATGCTCGTCACTAAATTACCTGTTGTATGGTAATTACAGTCCAACGTGTCCCTCATTCCCTGCTCTCTTAACTCTATCCCATCATGTGTGAGCATACGGTTTGCGTGCGTGCGTGCGTGCGTGCGTGCGTGCGTGCGTGCGTGCGTGCTTGTGGCGTGCGTGCACCATGTGGCCAGATTTCTCGATATGTGATTCGCCGTCTTAATTATAATTGCTATGTCTCTCGTTTTAATGACATTGCTATATACCAATACCTTATTCGTAATGTTTTATTCGTGTGTGTACTATAAATGTAATATCTGTGTTTACTTATTTGTTATGTTTAAATCAGCTCCTTTACTATATCTACTTTTAAAATAATCTATATTTTATAGTTTTATTTAATTTATGCAGTTTTATGTATAGTATGTATTTTATGTATTTGATAGTTTTATTTAATTTATACAGTTTCATGTAAAGCGCCTGAGAGTATTTGATCTTAATTGGATTCGAGCGCTATATAAATTCCGACATAATAATAATATAATAATAATGTATGTCGCATGTCTTTTTACAATGGTTGCAGCTTGTTGATAACTTTCATCGGCTCGTGGGATCCGTTGGCATGGCGAGGATATGCGTACATCGCCGGCTTGCTCATCATCGCTTGCACACGCACAATATTGGAACAGAATCATTGGCATGTGGGTTTCGTCACCGGCATGCGCTTGCGCACGGCCATTGTTGGGGTGATATATCGAAAAGTACGTCCGCCATTTTGTTTGCTTGCCTTTGCTCGACTCTTGCAACCTGTTTTTAATTTTCGTTGTATATTACTTTTCATAATCTCCTGTTCGATTTATTTAATTTAATTTATTTATCCACGCATGGCTTTACAAATTAAACAACTGATCCATTGTAAAGTATCTGGCCTCATAAAAATAATATATTTAAATCAACTTTGTTCTACTTTCTTGAAAATGTGACATTGGAGCAACTGATGAAATTCATTCCCTAATCCCGATATCCTTACAATCACACAGATGACTAAATTTTTATCATCTGTGGATTCCAGTATAACTGCTTTTATCGGCAATCTATGACTACACGTACGAAATTTACCAAACGTCTATACAAAGTCGAACGTTGAACGTAAACTAGCAAACATTCTCCATTTAAAAATAATGTTTAACTTTGCTATAAGTTATAATTCGGTATTTTTATTAAACCACACGTTAAATTAGCAAATGCTGTTTAAGATGTATTTAGTATGTATAATCTTGATGATTTAAAATTGTTCTTAAGAGATAATTAATATAATGATTTCAATGGCGTATTTACGCGGGGGCTACTTACCATTTATACTTTTATCGCATTCGTATGTAATATGTTGTTCCAGCACGGAAAACTAATGGATGATTAAGATTGCCCCCCTGGCCTCCCCTTTTGGCCACCCCCTTTGACCTCCCCCTTTGGCCTACCCCTTGGCCTCCCCCTTTGGCCTCCCCCCTTGGCCTCCCCCTTTGGCCTTCCCCTTTGGCCTCCTCCTTTGGCCTACCCCTTTTCGAGACCCTAGATACGCCACTGAATAATGTGTGGAGAGAACAAGATATTTAAGTTCATTGCCAACCAAGAATGTCACCGAAAATGTAAATAATCTAGTATTTATTTTTTATTTGCTTGCTGTAGGGTTAATCCCAAGTAAAATGCTACACATTTCCTGTCCAGTTTTCCACTTTCTTCAATATTTTCAAAGCCCCATACTTCCATTCCACATAGCAAAACTGGGTAAATAAGATAATAACAAATTCAAACTGAATGTCATCATGAAGTATTAGTTTCTTAACTTAATAACTTAATGAAAACACTGCTCGGTTTGCCTGATCATATATTATAAATGTATAATTGAAATTCTACCATTAAGCTTAATGCCTAGTTATGTATAATTATCTTCGATATTATGTTTTTTTCTTCAAAGGTACTCAAAAACAATACAAACATTAGTGGTGATATATTTACATTTTATCTAAATCTAGTAATGCAGGTGTGTATGTTACTATCTTCAAAATACGTAATTATATCCTACAGGCCCTGCGACTAAGTACTTCCGCCCGCCGAGAAACCACCGTTGGCGAAATCGTCAACCTGATGTCTGTCGATGCGCAGAAGTTGCAGGATGCTCCGGTCTTTCTGCACCTGATCTGGTCGACTCCCCTCACCATTGGTCTGTGCATGTACTTCCTGTGGCAGCAGCTTGGACCTTCCGTTCTCGCAGGACTTCTACTCATACTGCTCATGATTCCTGTCAATGGCGTCATTGCACAGAAGACGCGCAAACTACAAGTAACCACAACTCTTCTATTTCCAAATAACAAAATAATCCTGTACAATACGATATGAATACATTGAAGCTAAACACGTGAATGTATATCAAGTTATTGACGGAAATATTGTCATAACATTTAGAGGAAGGTAGAAGTAAGACTAAAACGTATTAAAAAAGAGGTCATCAGGAGTAATAAAGAACCGTGAAGAGTTGACATCAGAAGCCTCGTTATAAAACAGTACGTCCTCCTAAATATGTAAAAATAAATATATTAAGCACAGAGGCAATGCAGAATGTTAGACATGAAATTAAATCAGATGACATTTACAACAAGCTTAATAAAATCCCAAATGCTAATCCAAATTTAAATTATGATATAATATCTAAAGAAATTTTACGGTCTAAAAATAAGCACATGCCAGGTAAATTAGTAAAATTTGATAAATATAAGCATAAAAATTCTACATGGATTACTCAGGGTTTGCTCAAATCAATCCGGTACCGAGATAAACTTTATAAACAATTAAAATTAACTAACCCAAATTCACCGAACTATGAAACAATTAGCATTAACCTTAAAACATATAATGGAATATTAAAGACAAACATTCATGCAGCAAAACAAATATATTTTGAATCATGTTTTAATATGTTCAAAAACGATATAAGAAATACTTGGAAAACTATAAATGATTTTCTCTCTAAGACAAAAACACAAAACAAATTTCCAACATTCTTTAAAGAAAATGATGATAAAATATCAGATAAAAAAGATATTGCTAATAAATTTAATATTTTTTTCACAAACATAGCTCAGACTATTGCAAATGATATTAAATATGATGGCAATAAAAATTATAGTTATTATTTAAATAAACACATAAATACGGTACTTAAATTTCAGAATATTGATGAGGAAACTGTAAAGAAAACTATACAAAGTCTTCCTACAAAAAATAGTGGTGGATTTTATGGTATTTCTTCAAAATTAATAAAAATAATTGAACCTGCTATAATTAAATCATTAACCATATTAATAAACGAAGTGTTAAACACAGGAATTTTTCCTGATGAACTCAAAATTGCCAAAGTAATTCCTATATTTAAGAAAGATGATCCTACATTATTTAAAAATTACAGGCCCATTTCTCTACTTCCAACGATTGCTAAAGTAATAGAGAAAATAATTTTTTCTCAGTTATCATCATATTTCAATGATACTAAACTGCTTTTTGATAATCAGTACGGTTTTAGACCAAACCACTCAACTGAATATGCTGCACTAGAACTAGTAGATAGAATTGTAATGCAAATGGATAAAAATGACGTTCCAATTAATATATTTCTCGATCTCTCTAAAGCTTTTGACACAATTGACCACACAATTTTATTAAACAAATTGAGATATTATGGCATTGATGATGCAGGTCTACTTCTGTTAAAAAATTATTTAAGTAATCGGAAACAGTATGTTGAAATTGAAGAAATAAAGTCTGAAATTCTTCCAATAACAGTTGGTGTCCCACAAGGTTCAATCCTTGGGCCATTGCTATTTATCATATATATAAATGACTTCTCACAAGCTAGTAGCATATTTAAATTTATAATGTATGCAGATGACACAACATTATTTAGTACTTTAACATCTTGTAGGGATAATACACAAGATAACACAATTGAATCTGTAATAAATGCTGAACTTTCCAAAGTTGTTGAATGGTTAAAAATAAATAAACTATCACTAAATAAAGCTAAATCTAAATATATGATTTTTCATGTCCCCAGTAAAGGTATACATTCCCTTACACTTAACATAGATAATACAAATATTGAAAAAGTGGATGAATTTAATTTCTTAGGGTTAATCCTGGATTCAAATTTAAATTGGAAAAAACATACAGAAAAAATAGCTAATAAATGTTCAAAAATGATTGGCATATTAAATAGGCTAAAATATGTTTTGCCTCTAGAAATAAAAAAATTGTTATATAACTCATTAATATTATCACATATAAACTATTGTATTATGGCATGGGGATACAAAGGAAACAGATTAATTAAAATTCAGAAAAGAGCTGTTCGTATAATAACTTTAAGCGGATATAATTCACATACTGAGCCACTTTTTAAGCAACTTAATTTGTTAAAGATAGAAGATCAATTAAAGTTACAAGAATTAAAATTTTACTTTAAATACATCCATAGACACTTACCTGTCTATTTATTAAACTGGCAGATTACTCCAAATGTTAATATACACCTTCATGACACTCGGAAGTCTAAAAATATACATACTGCCAGAACTAAACATGAATTT
The DNA here is from genome assembly GCA_963662155.1 of Lamellibrachia columna. Lineage (NCBI taxonomy): Eukaryota > Metazoa > Annelida > Polychaeta > Sabellida > Siboglinidae > Lamellibrachia > Lamellibrachia columna. The sequence continues at coordinate 33,591,608 of OY759266.1, read as the reverse complement.
GCAAAAAAATTTCTTAAATATAATTTGCCATTCATTATAAACCACACTTCTGATATAGTGAAAGAAAAGATATATACTCATAGCCTGCGAGGCTTTACAATTTATGCAAAAAACTTTCTTCTGCAAACATATAAAGACACATGTACACTTCCAAACTGTTATTCATGTCACCAAAATCAGCAATGCTAATTGTTCATTAATGGATGGAAACTCTTACACACATTTGACCATATTAACATGTATAAAAAAAACACTTACTGCCAGATAAAATCCACATGCTTGTATAATTGAGATAGACATGTAATTAAAAAGGCCAACAAAATAAAAACATTATTAGTCATAACTGGGGTGGCTCCTATGATAGCGACAGTATGTCTTAATGGGAGCCACTGATCCCTACTTGTTTTACCATTAAAGATGTATGCACACCAGTATTATTATATATGTGCATATATTTTATTTGTGTTGATGCATATCTCTATTGTTTCATTATTTGTTATTTTTTTGGGGTCAAAAATAAACTTCTTGTTCTTGTTCTTGTTCTTATAACTGTCAATGGAAATATGTTTAGGGCTTGTGTATAAGTGGATTATAGTTGTGCATAATTACACTAATAGAAGACGTTGGTATTTCAGTAACCCAACAAATGTTTCCTTATGTCTACAAGGTGAAGCAAATGAAATGCAAAGACGGAAGAATACATCTAATGAACGAACTACTCAACGGTATAAAGGTGTGGACATGTATCTTTATTGTGCGTGGAATTAGTTAATTAGATATGTTAGAAAAACAATGCAGTGAAAATGTGGAAATATAGTTATTTCATAACGGAACACCGATGCTAATTCTTTCTATGTCAATGGGAAAATGTTTACCTTAAAAATACTTGAAAGAAATCATGTTGTGAATAAACTTTGCGGGTCTTCGTGAAATATCTGTAATGTGCGAAATTATGCTCGTATCTGCAAATTCACGTCGGATATGCATAAGAAGCTGGAAAAACGAATGTAATTCAAATATATTTCGGTCTGAAAAAGTATGGTTGTAGTAATCTACTGAAATGCATATATCTATATATATATATATATATATATATATATATATATATATATATATATATATATATATATATATATATATATATATATATATATATATATATAAATAGGTATATGTATATATATATATATATATATATATATATATACATATATATATATATATATATATATATATATATATATATATATATATATATATATATTTATATATATATATATATATATATATAGATATTTATATATATATATATATATATATATATATATAAACACAGACGCAAGCATACACACACACACACACACACACACACACACACACACACACACACACACACACACGCACACACACACACACACAACAATAAAATGATAACATATATGATGATCCAGTTGGCAAATAACCACACCTCGGCGTGTTGTAGGTCCTAAAGCTGTATGCATGGGAAGTTCCATTCAGAGACCGAATCCTCGAAAAGCGGAAGAATGAATTAGAGATGCTGCAGACAGCGGCTTTCATGGAAGCAGGCATCGCCATTAGTTGGAATATGGCCCCATATCTCGTGAGTGTCACATATTATTTATGACAATAGATAACAAAACCAGTTGGTTCATGGCTCCAATCGTCGTGAGCACTTGACACCCACATTGATCAACATGAGTTTAGAAAGTAACGCTATTATGTCTGACTCACATGTTTATGTTTAGTGCAAACATATGTTTTTTGTTTGTTTAGATAGTAAAGCTACAACTCAGTGCAGCGAGAATTGTATGGTTCTTTGACCACTAATCGTATATTTCTATAGGATGTGAAGTTGCCATTGCTAAAAATATTCTTTCTGTTTTTAAAGTATAAAAGGAAATTAAATCCGTCTTCTTCATTTTACAGTTTATTCCTTTTTAACATTACCACAACTAAAAAGCCACATTACATTGTTATTTATCTTGTTGATCTCCATGATCTGTCAACAGATGGCCCTCGGGTCCTTCTCCGTGTACGTGCTGTCTTCCCCGGAGAATGTGCTAGACGCTAACAAAGCATTTGTTTCGCTGGCCCTCTTCGATATCATGAAATTCCCTATGTACAAGCTGCCAGCAACGATCACTTACAGTGTCGAGGTATTCACATGTAGTTTATTATATATAATGCGTATACACACACACACACACACACACACACACACACACACACACACACACACACACACACACACACACACACACACACACACACACACACACACACACACACACACACACACACACACACACACACACACACACACACACACACACACACACACACACACACACACACACACGTGATGTATACACGTGGTATTCTAACAATCATATATCCGCAACATAGGTATCAATTTTATATGTTAATATATTACATTCGGTTTAACAAGATTTAACAAGATTTAACAAGACTGCCATCCCAAACAACAAGTTCCAGATGGCAAGTGGACAAGGAAGCCATTGGTTTATCGAGAGTCCAACTTATATATATATATATATATATATATATATATATATATATATATATATATATATATATATATATATATATATATATATATATATATATATATATTCGTATATATTTATTTTTGTTTCGGGAGGCAGTGCATGTCTGCCCTTCGTGTAATTATCGCTTCCAGGCAGCCGTGTCCATTGGTCGTATTAATAAGTTCTTGAGGAGCGAAGAAATCGACGAGGACAGCGTGAGTCACGACCAGATGACAGGTTAGTGTGAATCCACAAAGTTCGTGGTAGCCGCATACAATATACTATCTTCTACCATGTATTCTAGATCCGTAACAAAACAAGGAACGAACAAACTTCATATTACCTAGATTTCATGCACAACATGCTTTGTTGTGCGTGATGTTGTTATTAGTGCATTGCATTTAAGTATGGTTAAAAGTATACAGTATTTTCTTTGTTGTTAGAAGTATGTCGTGTTTACAAAGAATTCTCCTGTCACTTGTTATTTCAGAGGAAGTCCTCAAAGTCGACGAAGGCGTATTCAGCTGGAACCGAAACGAAAAGCCCACTCTCATAAAGTAAGGTTTTTTTTAACAAACAGTAAGTACTGACGTTTTTTAACTGTAAGTACTGACGTTTTATTGATTTATTACAAAACTTAATATGCATTGATGTTTGCAAAACGGACTACGTATACATTTATTTAAGTCTTGTCGCTCACGAATACTTCAATGTTTAGTGAAAATCTCCAGTGTTTAGTTAGCATATTTACGTCTCCCTTTACAGCATCAATCTGAAGGTGCCAGAGGGGAGTCTGGTGGCCGTTGTTGGTAAAGTCGGCTCGGGGAAATCTTCCCTCATCTCTGCACTGCTCGGAGAGATGGAGCTCGTGGAAGGTCACGTCAATGTCAGAGTGAGTACGGTGTCTCTTTGTCAAAGGTCATCATTTCACATCAACTTACTATGGTCATCCCATCGCGTTTTTAAATTTATTTCCTATGACATGTCATAACCTGTATGTTCATATGTTCCTCGGGTTGACTGCATTAGCTGCTTTCCTTTTGTAAAAAGGAACTGCTTGTTTGGAAATTATGTTTATTTATTATTAAATTTCCAATTCATTCTCTTTTATACTGCCGTTGAGTATAATCAGGCATAACCCATAGATTGGAGATTGTTTGGATATTTTTCACAATATTAACTGACTTCACGTCATCATCTGAAAGTCCACATCTGAGTGAGACTGATGTCATAATATCTGGACAAGGCAGACATTACATCAATCATCAACAGTTAGGCCAAATGTCTAGCAGAAATGAACAGCCTATGTAGGAAACGTAACGTTCTGTCCATTCGCAAATATTACGATACGTATATTAAGCGTTTAGATTCTCCCGACGATCGGGTTACGTTGGCGCGTTATGTAAACACTCCCAATAGATCCCGATCACGCAGACGATTGGGATTGGGAGGGAGTCGAGATCGATGCGTAACATGTTTATGTGATCTACGTATTGCAGGGGTCCGTGGCCTACGTGCCACAGCAGGCATGGATCCAGAATGCCACTGTCAAGGACAACATCCTCTTCAGCAAAGACTTCAGAGAATCACGATACCAGAAGGTCATTGACGCATGTGCACTGAGACCAGACCTGGACACCCTACCTGGTGGCGACGAGACAGAACTAGGCGAAAATGTGAACATACGTTATGCATGTTAATGGCAAACTATAGTAATTCATAATATTTTCAAGTTTGCTAGACTAGGACAATTTTTAATTTACAATTAGTCCGACGTATTGAATACACTAGTATAATCCTACACTACATTCCGCTCTGTCACATCTCAGGATACTCTTACAGCCTCTGCTAAACCAGGTTAGAAAGGTATATTCGTTTCTGAAAAAAAAATATAATTCTTGTGGGATTTATACATTAAATGTGCCACCGCAATTCATTTATTTTATCCGAAACACGCTCATTAATGTTCAAATTAGTCGAATGTGAATAGTGACTTAACTTTTTTATGTTAGATCGGTTCATATGCAAAAGTGTAGCCAAATCGCAAAGTGCAATAACGAGATAGTATGTCGTAGTCGATTGTAGATGTGTCCGATTTTTTTTTTGGGGGGGGCAAATGAATTTGAAATGAGACTAGCAAAAACTCGAATTACGGAAGAAGCTTTAACTGTCTGATATGACTTGTCTGGCGTCAAAGGGCATCAACGTGAGCGGCGGTCAGAAGCAAAGAGTTAGCTTGGCGAGGGCCGTCTACCAGGACTGCCGAGTCTATCTACTCGATGACCCGCTCTCGGCCGTCGACGCTCACGTCGGTCGGCACATCTTCGACCAGGTCGTCGGGCCCAACGGTCTGCTTAAGAGGAAGGTGGGTGTACATAGTTCTCTAAACAGGACATACCTTCGACCAGGTCGACGGGGCCAATGGTCTGCTTAATAGGAAAGTGGGTGTACATAGTACTCTATACAGGATACATCTTCGGCCAGATCGTCGGGCCCGATGGTCTGCTTAAGAGGAAGGTGGGTGTACATAGTACTCTAAACAGGATACATCTTCGACCAGGTCGTCGGGCCCAATGGTATGCTTAAGAGGAAGGTGGGTGTACATAGTACTCTAAACATGGTACATCTTCGACCAGGTCGTCGGGCCCAATGGTCTGCTTAAGAGGAAGGTGGGTGTATATAGTTCTCTAAATAGGAAACATCTTCGACCAGGTCGTCGGACCCAATGGTCTGCCTAAGAGGAAATTGGGTGTACATGGTTCTTTCAGCTTCGACCAGGGTGTCGGCCCAAATGGTGTGCTTTATAATAATAAGAAACTTCTATAGCGCCTATATCGGCAGGACCCTGAGCTCAGAGGCGCATCAAAACATAATCATTAGGCATTATCATAAAGAGGGATGCGCAAAAGTCATTGTCGGAACAAGGGACCAACCGAAGGTTTATGGTGGAAATGCAAGGTAGTAATAGTTTCAGTTGATTTCCATGTGATGGGAAGTTCATTCCAGACCTTAGGCGCAGCTACAGAGAAAGCACGTTGGCCCAGCTTAGAGACTGAGGAACAATACATTTTTGTGTAATAGACGATCTGAACTGCCTACGGATATAGACAGAAACTAGCCAACTAGGATGGGTGTTGCGTTGATAGAGCACAATATGTAAGAGAGGACAGCTTAAATTTGATTCGATGGGTAACAGGAAGCCAGTGTAACTGTTGACGTAGTGGTAATGATGGTGAAAACGAGGCGCCATGAGTATAGCACGTGCGCGAAAATGTTGTTCGCGTTGCAGTTTAGCAAAGTCACTTTCAGCAATGTTGCTTAGTAGTTAATTAGAATAGTCAAGGAGACGGAGAGGGTGAGAGAAGTACTAATGTCCTTCTGATGGGAAAGTTGAAACACTTATCATGTTAATTCCGTCTTATATAACTTTGAAAGGGAAATCATTTTATACAAATTAGGTCATATTATTAGTAGAGGTATGCCATTACTATCTGTCTCTCAGTCTGTATGTTTGGCTGTCTCCTCTCTTAAAATAATATATTAAAGTGATTAATGATGTATAGTGGAGAGCAGCAAAACGAATGAACTATGGTTTAGCTATGCACTTGTGCATAAACTCGCCTTTTCAAAATCAGACCAAATTAGTTTTTCAACTGTGACTTATACAAATTACAAATACAATACAAAAATATTGCCTCATAAATTAGTGATGTTTTGCAGGAAATGTATGTTTTGGGTTCAATGTGGGGGATGGATTGAATTTAGAACACGTCACGTGTTTGCACAGACACGACTCCTGGTGACCAATAGCATCGCCTACCTGCAACAGATGGTTGGCATTGTGGTGATGAAGAACGGAGAGATCTCTGAAATTGGCACATTCCAGGAATTGCTGAGTCACAAGGCGGCCTTCGCAGAATTCGTCGTCACCTATCTGAACGACCCCGGTATCTACAACGAATTAGACCCTGATCGTAAGTAGTTGTGGCCTATCAGGGCAGAGTGGGTCTGACCTTGGCACAATGGTAAGGTGGTAGCCAACGGAAGACTTTTCAATACCCAGATGGCGCCACCCAACAATCCGGTCCGTCGTACTTTATGCTCACATTGATCGTGAAATGACGCTTTCAACAGTCCCTCGATTAATGTCTTGTGCGCCAATTAATCGTTCAAATGTTTCCATTAATGCCTGATGCACTAGCATCCCTCCGTCAAGCTTCTTCCCTTAGTTGCGAAACAGTCCAACATCCATATTTTGTTCGAGACGGACATTGTTAAAAAAAAGTAAAGCGCTCGTAAGTACTATGACTGGATTGTCGAATAAATGCTGCCACCACGTGGCTAAGTTTGCAAATCCCCTCATTGTGGTAGGCGTAATGTGACACCTCTCTGTACGTCGACGGCTCTTGTTTTGAATGTAGGTAATTATCTGGTAACATTTGCTCTATATTTGTGGCGCTGTATTCTACCTGCCTTCCGGGACCTCTACGGTAATCTCGCTTCCCCGGGCTGTTGGCTGTCACGTATCATGCATTGTGTTCGTGTCAGACTCATTCCAGACACAGCTGCCCAATTGTTTTATCCGTGTTGTGTATATCGTATCGACTACGCCACGCAAGTTCTGTTGAGCAAATGTGTTATTTAGTTTTAAGGAAATCATCGGACAAACATTTAAGTTAATTTTGGTTTCACCGAGACGAAACTATGCGGGAAAATGTAACTACTTACTTTATGCGTCCTCATCGAGGCTATTAGATCTAACGATGAAAGTTAAACTTTCGATGACGTATTTACAAAACTACGCGCTCTTTAAGGAAACTGGCTGTGCATACATTACCTAAACTATTTTCCCAGTACCGATTGGAACACCAACGAACCTGATTTGTGATGGGCTAAATTAATTGTGGAAACATTTTTAATGAACTGTAAGCGCCCAGTTAATGATGTCATGTGAAACTATTATGTCACGTGTCGTTCCAGCCTTGCTGGAGCTGCAGCGGCAGTTGTCGGGTTTGAGCGACGCAACGCTCTCGGACAGCAGCGGGCAGATGTCTGACCCAGCCCGTGGCTCGGGGTCAGCGAATGCGAGTACACCAAGTCTAAGGTAAGTTACGTATCACACATCGTCAAATGAACCGAGTGGAATAACTGACCTGACGATTCTCCGGAGGGGGACTGATAGCATGGATCTTTTACATCTCTTCGCCATTTATTTATATAAGTTTGGATCTTCTGTAGTGTGGATTTTGTAGTATGCCATGCCTATGATCCATATATTAACACCGCCTTAATATTTGAGTTAAAAACTTGTAAGGTCTTACTTTGGACTTCCAGATCTTATTAAACACAACGAAGGCTGCCCTTGCTTTCCAAATCCTAGTCCTTACATCATTATATGTTCCTTGGGTAGTTTCCACAATGCTTCCTTGTTATGTGAAAGACAGTAATTCATCTAGTAATGCAATTGGGTTGTTCTTGCCGTTGATCTTCACATGATCATAGTTTTGCCTTTGTCACATTCAATCCTAACGGGACTGCAATTGTTTCCATTATTGATTTCCTTGCATTTGATTCTGGTTGAGTAAAGGAAGAGACATATCATCGACAAAGTCAAGATCATCCGTTTGGTCCCATAGTGTCCACTGTAAACCATTTTCTGTATGTGTTCTTATGGTCCAATATATGGCCAATAGGAACAGAAGTGGCGACATGATGCAGCCCTGTTTCACGCAAGTTTCTACATCAAATTTGTATGTGGTCTTCCCTTCGTGTAGAACTTGACTTAAAATTGAGATAGCATAGTGAATAGTCAGTAACATTGGAATTTTGGTTAGAATAAGTATTACTATTATACATATATTGTTCACAAACTTCTTGTAGACATATATTAAGAAACCGTTTTTGTTAACAGAGGTAGTATTTTTTTCCGGATTCAAACTCAACGAGTGATAAAAGGGAGTTTGTCGTGAATTTAATTCGTGCATCGAACTATCGTTTACATTGGCTAATAAGTAGTAATATATATATAAGATAAAGTGATATATTTACTTAAATTACATACATAAGGTAATATCTGACATAGTTGTAGTAAACATTTTCGGTAAAAAGGAATTAACAGCAGGATTTTAGCGTAAATTAGTACACACTGATTTCGTTGTTTTGTTACACAGTGTTCTCCGTATTCGCTAGGTGGCAGGTTTTTTTTCTCATGCGAGCTTAATAGAAGACATAGTTAGCAAGTATATTAGCCTAAAGTGTTCTTTTGATCACAAAAACAGCCTTATTCAAGGCTAACGTAGCAAACTAATTAAAACTAAATTGTATGATGGCGCCGTGCAAACGGCAGTTAAAGGCCACAAGGCACTTAATTTGTGGCAGTTGCACTAACTGGGTGGACTTCGTCAAGTCTGGGTGCGAGAAGTCCTGGGCTGAGGTCCAGGCAGATAGTTTTAGTTTTGAGTGTAGGGGATGTACGAAGATGAAGGAACTAGAGGTGGAGTTGGAAGAGCTGAGGCTGCTCGTTGTGGCAATGGTGGGAAGGGAACAGGGGGGTTGTGCCAGTATTTCCGGTGGGGGAACAGTAGATGATAAAGTGGGGAAAGACACAAGATATGCTAGGGAGAGCTCACCTCAGCCTGGGAGGAAGCTGAGAGGAGGGAAGGTGACAGGTCGTAGGGAGACAGGACGTAAGGAGACGGGAAGGAAAGGAACGGGATGTAAGACAACCAGATTGAAGGAGAGGGGAGTAGGGGAGACAGGAGGGAAGGAGAAGGGAGTTGGGGAGACGGGAGGGAAAACAACCGGAGTGAAAGAGAGGGGAGTGGGAGAGACAAGAGCAAAGGAGTGGGAAGTGGGGGAGACAGGAGCGAAGGAGACAGGAGGGAAGGGGTCAGGAGAGAATGTGATGGAAGGGATCGAACGGAAGAGTTATTCTGCTCTGCAGCAGTGAGCGAGGGTGTTTGTGGGGGATTCGATAGTTAGGAAGACCGACAGAGTCTTAAACAAGGGAGATGATGTGGTGGTCTGCTTGCCTGGAGCCAAAATAGAGGCGATAACTGAGAGGGTAAAAAACATCGTAGGTTCGGGTAAGGGTGTATCTGTTTTAGTACACGTAGGGACAAATAACGTAGAGAGGGAGGGTACAACTGCCATAGTTAGGAAATATAGGCAGTTGGTCCGAACACTAAAACAGACGCGGGTTGAGCAGGTAATACTGTCAGGGATTTTACCTGTAATGGGCAGGAGGGGTCACAAATATCGAAATTGTCGGGGGATGGCAATTAACATGTTAGTCCAGAAGCTATGTAGGGAAGAGGAAGTTGGATTTGTGGATTTATGGGGAAGTTTTGTTGGGAGGGCTGATATGTACATGAAGGATGGGCTTCATCTAAGTGGAAAGGGGGCAGCAGTATTCGCGGACGAACTTTCAGCAGCAGTAGATAGTGACATTGGTACAATGACAAATATTTTGGGAAGTAAACATTGTTTAAACTAGAAGTGCGGGGGGGGGTACCTAGAAGTGTCTCAAGCAGAACAAGAGGCCACTAGCACAGATAAACCAATATCAAATCGTCCGAAAAACATCTCTGAAAAAGGTTATAGATGCGTATGTTTAAATGCAAGGAGCATAGTAAATAAGAAAAACGAATTAAACATTATGGTAGAAGATATTGACACTCACATAATTGGTATAACTGAATCATGGGCCAACATATATATAACAGATGCTGAATTAGGACTGACAGGATACGTAATGTTTAGGAAAGATCGAATAGGAAGAAGGGGCGGGGGAGTTTTTATACTGATCTTTAATTTTATTTTTTATTTTATATGTTAAAGAATCTATTCATGCTTATGAAATAAAACTAGAAAGGGAAGCTGATTGCGATGAAGCTGTTTGGTGCAAAATTGTTTCAGGAAATTCAAAATTAACTATTGGATTAGTTTACCGAAGTCCAAGCATAAACGAAGAGGACAACACAAAAATAAAAAACGCTATAAAGGAAGTTAGTAAAGGGGAATGTATCATAATGGGAGATTTTAACCATGGACACATACAATGGAATTATCTAGAGAGCACAGGGATTGAGGACCAACAATTTCTATTTTTAATCCAGGATAGCTTTCTTACTCAGCACGTGCTAGAACCAACCAGGGGAGAAAATGTATTATATATAGTTTTGTCATCACAAAAAGAATTAGTGGACAATGTAAAAATAGTTGAACCATTGGGTAACAGTGACCATAATCAAATACATTTTGACATCAATGTAAAATCAGAAAGTAAAAATAAGAAAATGTACAAGAGAAACTTCCACAAAGGTAACTACAAAGATACGAGAAAATACTTAGCAAAGCTAGATTGGAATAACGTGCTGATGAATAAGACCGCAATTGAATGTTGGAATATTATAAAATATAAAATTGAGAGTATCATCGATAAATTTGTTCCCTTCCAAAAACAAGGAAAACGGTGTAGAAAGAAACACTTGTCAAAAGGGGCTATTAGAAAAATAGTGTTAAAACAAACTATGTGGAGGGTTTATAGGCGTACCAGAAAGGAAGAAGACTATGCAAATTACAAAGAGGCACTTAATGCAGCTACAACTGAAATCAGACAATCTAAAAGAAGCTATGAGCAAAAACTAGCAGGTAACATAAAAAATGACAGCAAGAGTTTTTATGCATATGTCAGGAGTAAACAAAACGTACAAGACAAGGTTGGACCTCTAGAAGACAGTGCTGAAAATATAATATCACAGGGGTTTTTAATGGCGGAAGACCTAAATGGTTACTTCAGTTCAGTGTTTACCAAAGAAGATATTAGTTCATTACCAGTTGCTGACGATAAATTTCAGGAGGCTAAATCTGACTATTTAGGACCGTTAGTTGTAACTCCAGAATTGGTAGCTAAGAAAAAAAAAAGGCAATGAAGGATAACAAATCACCGAGAGTGGATAGGATTCCTCCAAAATTACTAATGGAAACAGTAGAACAAATCAGTATACCACTTGCAATAGTATTCAACTTGTCATTAAAAGAGGGAGTTGTTCCGTTTGAATGGAAAGAAGCAAACATCATACCATTATTTAAAAAGGGTTCAAGAAATAAGTCAGATAATTACAGACCAGTGAGTTTAACGTCAGTGATTTGTAAATTATTAGAAAGGTTAATTAAAGACCATTTGGTGGACTTCCTCGTTAAGCATAAATTATTAAATTCGTCTCAACATGGATTCCTTAAAGCGAGGTCATGCTTAACAAATATGTTATGTTTTTTTGGAAGAAATCACTAAGTGGATAGACGTTGGATCGCCAGTAGATATTATCTACTTAGATTTTCAGAAAGCTTTTGACAAAGTGCCACATCAAAGATTACTACTTAAATGGTATCGGGGATAGCATAACTGACTGGATAGAACAATGGCTGACTGACAGAAGACAACGAGTTGTAGTGGATGGAGAAGTTTCAAATTGGAAATCGGTTTTGAGTGGGGTACCTCAAGGATCAGTATTAGGACCTATATTATTCTTAATTTATATCAATGACTTGGACGACAGTATAACAAGTAACGTACTGAAATTTGCGGATGACACAAAACTGTTTAGAAAGGTTAATACTGATGGTGATAAACAACATTTACAAAACGATCTAGACAGATTAGTGAAATGGTCTGAGAAATGGCAGATGTTGTTCAATTTTGAGAAACGTAAATGCCTACATACAGGACATGGGTACTTGAATGTAAACTATAAAATGGGAGATACTGTTCTGGGTACTACTGTAAAAGAAAAGGACTTAGGAGTTACAATAAGCGCTGATATGAAAGTTTCATAGCAGTGTGGTATTGCAGCTTCAAAGGGTAATCAAATTCTTGGATTGATTAGAAGAAACATAACATACAAGGGAAAAAAGTTAATTATACCTCTTTATAAAGCAATAGTTAGACCTCATTTAGAATACTATATACAAGTACGGAGACCATATCGTAAGAAGGATATAGATACGCTTGAACGCATACAAAGGAGAGCAACTAAAATGATTCCAGAACTGAGATACCTTAGTTATGAAGAACGCCTGAAAGAATGTGGTTTAACAACTGTAGAGACAAGGAGGTTAAGAGGAGATCAGATTGAAGTTTTTAAGATATTGAATGGGTATGAAAATATTGATAGAAATATGTTTTGCTTACTCAAGAAGGATAGCAGAACTAGAGGACATGAGGTAAAATTAGTAAAGGATCAATGTAGATTGGACATCAGGAAGCACTCGTTCTCACAGAGGACATTAAATGAATGGAACAAATTGTCTACAGATTGTGTAACTGCTAGCAGCATGAATATGTTTAAAAACAAGGTTGACACATATCTCAGGAGGGCGGGTTATAAGTAGATGAACATTGTTGGACTCTCGATAAGCCAATGGCTTCCTTGTCCACTTGCCATCTGGGCCTTTGGCTTGGATGGCAAATCTTGTTAAATCTGGTTAGAACTCGGTATTTCCTTGTAAGTCGCTTTGGTTTTCATTCATACATTGTAGTAGTTTAGGATATATGTATATTTTCACTGGTATTGTTTCCGTTTGACCCCAATTTTTGTGTAGGGTTTTCCTGTTGTAATTGAGTAATACTATTTTATGGAGAGGGTCTCTTCATCTTACACATATGTTATCCGAATATATTTCAGGAGACGACGGTACAAACGCAAGTCTCTGAAAACGCCGTCGATGGAAGGCGAAAAGACGACGAACAAAACGTTATCGAGCGCGTTGGGCAGCCACAGACTGACGGCTGATGAACTGGCTATGAGTGGCTCAGTAAGTTCTACATCAAATCTGCTTCCTGCTTCTATATCATCGTCGTGCACCATGCAGCGAATTCTATATATGTTTCACAAACGAGGAAATTAGATGGGATATAATGGAGCATATAAATCAAATCAGTCTTACCTTTTGTTATTACCAAATATTTTATGTGTTCTTTTCTAGCAAAGCTAATTAACACAATAAAGCAACTTGTTTCCAAAGCATTCATGAACATGTAGTTTATTGTTTTTACGACAAATTTCCTTTTAAGTATATCGAAGCAACAAGAAGATAATGACAAAAGTTTTGAGTTTTAGTTAACAGCACACCTGATTAAGTTGCCAAAAGAACGTCAGTGATACATGCTTTGTCTCTATTGCGCAATTGTAGAGTGATCCATATCACAACAATGGTGTTTCAACGTGTGCTGTGTTTACGAGCTATTTACGGGCTTGCGGATACGTCTTCTGGCCCGGAATCATTGTGTGGTTCCTACTGTTCGTCGCTTCACAGACAACAACCAACATCTGGCTTAGTATGTGGAGTAATGACAAGCCAGGCTCCAATGGAACCGTAGACACGACCTTGCGTGATCTTCGCCTCGGGGTATACGGCGGGCTTGGAGCTCTTCAGGGTAATAGATGATTAGCTGCTAGGCGATAATGAAGTGTGTTCCTGGTTTATGGTAGTATATGACTGCAATGTTGTGCGATGGAGTAAATGTGTTGCGGTACTTTCTATATTATTTTATATATTAAAAAAAGTAGATACAAGAACATTTAATTGATTCCCGCAAGGAAATTGCGTTTACAATGCATACTATTACAAATACAAACATAAATATACAACAGTAAATACCTCTTGTATCACACACAATTATAGATACACAATATTAAAAACACCCATATACGCCCACACTTTCATTTATTAATTTTTTCCTTCCCAGTTCTTCATATCTTCTAATTAAAAATCGCTGATCGCCGAAGGTAAAAACGAACGAACATATCTTGTCGCACTAGCCTTAGGCATTCTAAATCGTCCGCTACGTTCAATGATTCTGTTTTCAAAATCCGCCTTCAGTGGGTACGTGTCTTCATGAAGTATGTATGTCAGTTTCTTTGTCAGTCGTCCTTGTTAGTATGCAGCAGACACAGCCAAAAGTATGCACACTAGATATGGCAAAAGTAAAAACCACCTGTAAAATCTGAGAACGGATATTATTAATCAATTACATCTTATCTTTCTCAAACAGTATAGTCGAGTGTGTGCTTTTTTGATGATGGCTTTGTTTTTTTCTTTCCAGCTTAATACTTTATCAAAGACGACCATAGATACTTGTATGTCTCCACTCGCTCGACGTTAACTCCTTTAATGACAACGGAATCAGGCACACTTTTGTTTTTTTTATTTCCATCAGCATTTCTTTAATCTATCGAACGTTAAATTCCAGATAGTTCTGGTCACACCACCGAAAGAATATGTCAATCTCCTGTCGGGTGGCATCGTCGACAGTTATATGTCCTATCAGTACGGTGTCGTCAGCGTGTTTATCAATCAATCGTACAGTCATCGTGACAGCTTCTACAACCTGCAGTCAACAGAGAAAGCAAAACTGGCGACAAAACGGTCCCCTGTCGCGGACCAGGGTTGGTGCAGATGATGTCCGATATAAAATTATGTTCTTTAGCAGGAGGTTGCTGGTGTCTGCAAGATTTGCGTTCTGACTGCACTTTGACAAACTCTGGACGGTTTGTAAGATAATCTAAAATCCACGTTATGGTTTATGCTTGGACCATCATATTTAAAAGTTTTTTTTAGAGTAGGTGAGGCTGTATGGTATTAAGGGCACTGGACAAATCGTAAAACATCAATCGAATGCACGTGTCCGGTTTTTCCAAATGGGAGTAAATGCTATTTAAAACGTGTAAAATAGCATCATGTACATTTCTGTTCGTTCTGTAGGCAAATTGAAAAGGATCCATAAACTCTGATACTTGCTCCTGAAGGTGTACAAGTACAACTCTCCCAAACACTTTCATCATGAAACAAGATGTAAGAGTTACAGGACGCAGATCATTCATCACTTTCACTGGCTGCTTTTTTGGCACAGGCACAATACAAGATGTTTTCCAGATCATGGGAACCGTACAGTGGCTGGGCGAGAAGTTAAAAATATGGCATAAAATTCCATAAAGCTGTTCCACACTTGTTCTCAAAACATTTGTTTTGACCCAATATGGTCTTACTGCTTTGTTTGACTTGGTTTCTAAGCACCTTAGGAACCGCTTCATCAGCAACAGTAATCTCCCCTTGTTCCTGTGTGGGCGCGTTTGCCAGTCTGTCCCTTATCCCCTCCGGCTCAAACCCAAAATCATAACACTCAAAACGTGCATAAAATATGTTTAGGTCATTAGCATAGTCAGCGGAGTTTGAGTTTATCTGATTTCCGTTGTCTTTTTTGTAATCACTCATCACGTTCAGCCCTTCCCACACCTTTTTCATGTTGTTTGTCTAAACCTTTTCTTCTATTTTCCAAGTGTACTCTAATTTCCCTTCCCTTATCTCTCTCTTCAGTTCCTTCTGTATCTCTCGTAACTTATTTATGTCTTTTTCTACATAAGCTTTTATCTTTCTATTCAATTGCATTCTGGTAATATCATAATTATTCAATTGTGCTAACAGAAGCTACTTTAATCAATCACATTATTAAATTCACGAACACCAACAATTTGAGATTAAATGTTTGTAGTAAATTAATGAGTGTGTAATGACGGGCATATTAACACGACAAAACAATCACATCATGTTTCTTCCTTGTGAAGATATGTTCGTAGTTCGATCACATGGAAGAAGATTGTTTCTATATCTGTATTATGTGTTCTATCTCGACTGCAGCCGTCGCGACGTTGGGCCAGGCGTTCGCCATCTCCATCGGGTGTGTGAGAGCTTCCCGCGTCCTCCACTCTAGGTTGGTCGCGTTTTAACTTACCGAAGTGCGCAGTATATAGAACATTTATTCATTTCACATTTCGTGCATTGTTAAGTGGTGGACAACTTGGTTTTGATGGCCAGTAATTATAATAATGAGTATTTAGAATATAATGACCTTATTTTCTTCATCATCTCGCCTTTGTCAATGTCACTTTCTCAGTTTGGAATGCTGTAGAGTGTACTTGCGTTCATGACGTGGTCTGCCATTTATGATGATAACAATGACAATAAACATAGTAATACATGTACTACTTGTGAATACAATGTGGGTGGTCACACGCGTTGCAATCGTAGATCAGTCAAGTTATTACTGAATAACTGCTTATAAGCGAAGGCATGTACAACTTGTCAATTGTAATTGATCTTCGAATGTCAGGCTTCTGTACCGGATGCTGCGCGCGCCGATGTCAGTTTTCGACACGACCCCTATCGGAAGGATCATGAACCGCTTCTCGAAGGACGTCGATACAGTTGACATTAACATTCCGATGACGATACGTATTTGGATATCAACATGGACGAATATCACCTCGACGATAATCGTCATCTCCTCCAGCACGCCGATCTTCTTGTCTGTCGTCCTTTCACTCGGTCTGCTCTATTACTTCGTACAGGTAATGCTACCCTTCCAGGTCTGCTCTACTACTTCGTACAGGTAATGCCACCCTACCAAGTCTGCTCTACTACTTCGTACAGGTAATGCCGCCCTACCAGGTCCGCTCAACTACTTCGTACAGGTAATGCCACCCTTCCAGGTCTGCTTTACTACATCGTACAGGTAATGTCACCCTTCCAGGTCTGCTCTACTACTTCGTACAGGTAATGTTGCCATCCCAGGTCTGCTTTACTACTTCCTACAGGTAATGTCACCCTTCCAGGTCTGCTGTACTGCTCCGTTCATGTAATGTTACCATCCCAGGTTTGCTTTACTACTTCTTACAGGTAATGTCACCTTTCCAGGTCTGCTGTACTGCTCCGTTCAGGTAATGTTACCATCCCAGTTCTGCTTTACTACTTCGTACAGGTAATGCCACCCTACCAGGTCCGCTCTACTACTTCGTACAGGTAATGCTACCCTACCAGGTCTGCTCTACTACTTCGTACAGGTAATGCCACCCTACCAGGTCCGCTCTACTACATCGTACAGGTAATGCCACCCTACCAGGTCTGCTCTACTACTTCGTACATGTAATGCCACCCTACCAGGTCCGCTCTACTACATCGTACAGGTAATGTCACCCTTCCAGGTCTGTTCTAATACTTGGTAAGGTAAAGTTTTTCCATAGGAATCTGCTCTAATACTTCGTACAGGTAATGCCACCCTTCCAGGTCTGCGTTACTTCTTCGTACAGGTAATATCACCCTCCCAGGTCTGCTCTACTACTAGGTAAAGTAAAGTTATCCATAGGAATCTGCTCTAATACTTCGGACAATTAATGTCACGCTTCCACGTCTGCTCTCCTATTTCGTATAGGTAATGTTTTCATCTCCGTCTGCTCTACTACTACGTACAGGTAATGTCACCCTTGAGGTAGTGCATATTAATTATAGCAAAGTGTGCGAACTTAATATAATAATTACAATTATTGTAACTTAATTATATAATATCAAATAATAACGAAGTTAAACGTTACCATAATAATGATTATATAATTATAAATTATATTATGCAAAAGTTATAAAATTTTCTAAATAAGAAATGAATATAAACAAATATTGTTGAAACGAAACCGTTAATAAATACAATAATAAGACGTAATATCGCTGACAGCTGGTGATAACACCAAAGATAAGTTCACACGTGTGCAATTCCAGTTTCTTTTATTTTAGTTAAATATACCCTACCTCACTTATAGTACCAACGTTTTGGTCGTATGAAGATTTTACTATATATACTAATAAAGCAATTCGTCATCGCCCGTAGTAGAACGCTTTTTAATCCCAAAGATCTTGTTTCACTAGAAAGATGTTTATTAAAATGAAATGTGTGAACATGAAGCCTAACGTTGCACATAGACAAGGGAACAAGCCGATGTCGTGGTAACGCTAGCATACGTAATTTTTCTTTTCTTAGAGATTCTATATTTGCTCGACTCGCCAGCTGAAGCGGATAGATTCGATCCGCCGATCGCCAATATACGCTCACTTCGCCGAGACGGTGACTGGCACCAGTTCTATCCGCGCCTACGGGCAGCAGGAACGCTTCATCGAGCGTTCCGACTTCCTCGTGGACGAAAATCAGAAGGCGTATTTTTTAAGCATTGTATGCTATCGGTAAGTCGGGCCGCGACACAACAAATCGAGTAGACCTAATTGTATTTATCTGATGCTTCTGTGATTTCCAGATGGCTTGGTGCGTCTCTGGACTTTATTGCTAGCTGCATTGTCCTGTTCGCTGGTCTTTTCGTGGTGTTGGAGAGAGATACGATCAGCGCTGGGCTCGCCGGACTCTCCATGTCTTACGCACTACAGGTACACACTTGACGCGGGAAGTTTAGTATTTAGTATTCACATATACCGCCAGGTTAGATGATGATTGATTGATTACTGTTCATGCGACATAAATAGTCTGAAGACGTCTCCATGTCGCAATCCGTTGCCCAATAATCCGTGCCCCACCACAGCCTGACTGACGCCTGTCTATGAGGTCTGACCGCAGCACGTCAAATAGGTTGGTGGAGCGCCTGCCAAATGAGCCCGTGTATTTGTTTAATCCAACAACCGCAGTTGTGCAGGGGAATCTTCGGGCATGCGCAATACATGGCCGAACATGGATCTACGCATCCTCTGCACTTGCCAAAACGCACGTATATATCTGCTTTATATATGATACCTTTAGGTCAGCGCCCAGTTTCGATCGGTGGTACTGCCCAACTGCAACATAAATGGGACAACCATCGCATTGTATGTCAACATTCATTTGTCCAGTGGTAAATTGCGCCCGCGCATCCTCATCTTCCAGAAGGACTGGAAGGTGACGTTGTCCAGGGTACATCGAGTCTGCATGTCTTCGGTGCTGCAGGGGTTTTACTGGATTTCCATTTCTCGTTGTTTCGCAGCTGATCAGATAATTATATGGAATTGTAATATTCAAGCATATGCTGGTTTTTTATTATGTTTTGGAAATAAATATTCAGAGCAATGTGAGATGTTACAAAATGAATGACGTTCCCATTGTGGTATCAAACTAGTGACAGCGTCCTTCGATATGTGGCGCCTCGTATTGTAACTACCAAGACATTTGACACGTACAGTGGCAAATCCCTTTGCCTCACTGATCATTCACTGATGAGTGATAACATTCTACAAGTGGTTTTGGATCAAAATAGATGTTCTGGATCAAAATGGAAGAGATATTGTCAAAACCTGTCATACACTAAATTGATTTGCGACATTGCATTATTATTTAATGCTTTAATGATTATTATTAATGTTATGTTGGATGCATTAATGATTATCATACATACAAGTTTATGTTGGATGCATTTCAGGTCACTTGGGCATTAAGCTTGATGGTGACGATGACATCTGATATGGAGACATATACATTGGCCGTAGAGAGAATCAACGAGTACATGGAACTCGAGGAGGAGGTTCGTCCATCATATGTATCTTTATTCTTCTTATGCAATAAAGCAGCCAGGTATCGATAGAATGAACTAGCAGAATTATACATCGTTGAACTGGCAGAAAAGTCACCGCAAGAACTAATAACGCTTCACAAACATTTCCTAACTTTTAATTAGTTTACATTACACATGAGCTACAATTAAACCGTTTGTGTGCCGCCGTTGCCCGAATTATACGTAAACTTTCACTTAATACAATCACACTATCGACAGTTCAAAGACGCGTCGATCGACCAACGAGGCTCGCTCCGGAAGAGACGCTACCAATTATGTTAATACGGTGCGATATAATATATACATTAGATACGTCTAGGCATTGCACACCTCCAAAAGTTGTATTGGTCAGCACTACACATGAGTTAACATTAAACTGTATATGTACCAATATTATTCGAATTATCACTAGAACTTGGATGCAATAACTGGACAATATAAAAACTCAGTGTCGCATACAACGCCAAACTCGCCACCAGTGGCGCCACTCACCATTTCACCACTACCACAACTTACATTTGATTAAATACAATTAGGCATATACGATCTGTCGGAAACATGGCAGTTGCTAATGTAGTGTAGTTCTGACCCGACAACTGTTGCGGGGGTATCATTCTGAGAAAGGCAGGCATGCAGGCAAGCAGACAGACAGGCAAGCAGGCAGGTAGGCAAGCAGGCAGGCAGGCTAGTTGGTTGCTCATGTTGTGAATACGTACGTTGTTGATGTTAGACAGTATTTTAAGTGTGTTAAGGTGCTGGGACATATATTGTAACTAGAGCAAATTGTAACATTGCCGTATCAAGCAAAATGTGTCAACTACGGCTGGTGAAGTGTTGGGAAAGTGGCATCCAATGGGAATAGATTATTTTTTATTTTTTTTATTTTATCAATTACAGTGTTTGTACTTTGCTCCAATAGCGGAGCTACCAACTACTTCTTAGATAAGTATTTGTATATAACCTATTCAGTTCTACTAGCTAATTATATTAAACAATTTAAACTGATACTAGTATGTTACATTTTACCCCAATGAAAAGTCGATATAATGTTACACTTTGCCCCGCTGCCTGTTACAACTTGTATAACTGCGTATTTGTAACACTTTAGGATACTTCACAAAACGTGCCGTAGCGCAAATGTTCATTGCACTAATTATTTATCAATGCATTTGCGGGAGATATTAGCGATTTTGTCGGTATTAAAACGTTTCAATTGAGTTACAATACGAACCGCAATCTTGAAATAAGCTGTTTTGTTACGGTACGCCCCGGTCTTCCCTATGTGAACTCGCAAGACATGCAGTTTCTCTCGTCCTAGAATAATGCAATGCCGGTGTTGACGTTTTGATTGTTATATTACTATTCAACAGCTCGCGTCCGCTTCACTCTTTTTCTATAATTATATCGGTGGTTTAGTCTATTAAATGGAAGAAGCATTTAATCCCAGCGTCAATGTTGGCAGGTTTGACTTGTCGATTGTTTGCCAGGGAAACTACGTAGAAGAGTCGGAATGTTTGTGGCAGTGATTGTCACGAAGAAGCGACATGCGCATTAATATTGCTCATACGTTCGATACGAGCCGTGCGATACAGTGGCGCCACCGTATCACCACTGTCACAACGTACAACTTATACATTAAGGGTGTAAATTACGAGTGTAACGATACACAGCGAAAGTCGACGAGGCGATGCAATACTATCGATCGTAAATTTAACTATCGATAGCCATCGTCGATAGTACAGTGAACTATCGATAGTAACTATAGTTGGTAAAATAAATCAGCAGGACTATTTATGTTATGATAATATTGTTCGTAAGCGTGCTTTGCCCTTGTCCGATTATGTGTTCTACTAAGTCAGCGTCTCGTACGATTCGCGGGCGATGCATTTCGTAAAGGTCAGTATTGACAGCTTAACAATTTATCAAAATCACCGCTTGTTCCAGTGCCATTGTTGAACATTGCCTGACAAATGCAACGTCAGTCGTCGTTTCTGTCCTTGTTGGATATATTCTGCAACAAGATTTCTGTTTCTGTTCTGACAGGCTCCGAAGAGAGTGGAAGGCAACGAACCACCACCAGGCTGGCCGCTGTACGGTCGTGTCAAGTTCTACGACTACGCAACACGATATAGAACTGGACTACCCTTGGTGCTGAGAGATCTCAACTGTCAAATCAATGCCAACGAAAAAGTATTGAAATAATTTATGCCAACTGTAATATACATATGTATGAAATTATATATACACATACGTACATAGATCAAGCCGTAAGTACATACGTGCATGTATTGAAAAAAAAGTATTGTTTCTCAGATGCTGTTTCCGCATGATGCTTACACCATGGCTCTCACACCACAAATAATTTTCTTCTCACAGGTCGGGATAGTCGGCCGGACAGGCGCTGGCAAGTCATCCATGTTGCTGGCTCTGTTCCGCATCATTGAGGCTACAGCCGGATCCATCGTCATTGACGACCAGGTGATTGAAAAAATCGGACTTCACGACCTGCGCTCTAAACTCACCATCATCCCGCAGGTAAGATCCACTACCATCGTTAATATACGTCTCCCCATCATCATCATCATCTTCATCATCATCATCATCATCATCAACATCGCGTCGGTATAACCCTCGTTATGTTTCAAGAACAAAATGCTTAATCGTGGCTAAGCATCAGTATGAAATTAGCAGTGTTCTCAACGTGAAATTGTACTAGCACACATGCGTACAATAATATATCTGTAATCGTAATGTAATAACTGATATATACAAATGGACATAGATTCAAGTCCATTGGATCTTGCATTGTATCTCCAGTTTCACTGTCACGCAGGACCCAGTCCTGTTCACGGGCCCCCTGCGCATGAATCTTGACCCGTTCAACCGCTACACAGACGAGGAAGTGTGGAGGTCGCTCGAGCATGCGCATCTCAAGGACTACGTGATGTCACTTCCGTCCGGCCTGCAGCACGACTGCGCAGAAGGCGGAGAAAATCTCAGGTATAAATTATGTACACGTATTGCGAGAAAAGTATGCATTACACCGACGTGTTCGTTGGCGAGTGTCTTGCCTCTTAAACATGTTAATTATTTAGGATTTCATTGACTATTATTTAATACATTACGTAATATACATACACCAACGTCTCAATATAAATAATACTAATTTGTTTCAGTTAAGTAAAACTATCATGTCATAAAGATGCACAGTTGTCTTGTAATGCCGTTACTGGGAAATAAAAAGATTCGGTTTTCCCTGTTTCTTCTTGAAAATGTCAACTACGTTACTTGCGGCCTCCGAAGGATAACAGAGTAAACTACAAGTAAGTCAAGCGTGTGTGTATCGTTGTTGCAGCGTTGGTCAGCGCCAGCTGGTTTGTCTGGCTCGGGCACTGCTTCGTAAGTCGAAGATTCTCGTGTTGGATGAAGCGACGGCCGCCGCCGACCTCGAGACGGATGATCGCATCCAAGCGACGATCCGTACTGAATTCGCCGACTCGACAGTTATCACAATCGCCCACCGACTCAATACAATCATGGACTATGACAGGTGTGTACGTGTCATGATAGCTCTATGTACCCTAGTTTCGGCACACACGATTTCCAAGACGCTTCCATGATAGTATCATTTGGGTAGATCAGTGTATGACCCTCGGACTAAGAAGCTGGTGGACTGCATGATCACAACATTTTATAAAGTTGGTAGTTCGCATATTTACTGTTACTGAGTAGCACACGTGTATACCCTTTATGCATGTTTATTATGGACACGTTTGGCTATAACGATCTGGTCCTTATGGCGCCGTAGTCTGCCTTCTGTTGCTGTCTGTTTGCATCACCAACTTTGATTCTTTTTTTTGCCGATGGCGGTTATGAAATGCCACATCCGTATGACGCTGAAATGTTATGCTGCATTTCACAGGGTTCGAATTTATAATGGGGTTCCTGAATCATTCCCTAGATGAGTCTATCCTGATATCTCCCAATTTCATTTGCATACAATGGAATTGTGAATTTCAAATTTAACTAGACACACGATAACTATTCTGAAGGGCGCAATTGCTATGGCGTAACAAGCCGTAAACAACAATTGTGTTGCCCCACCTACAGATCGTTTGTACGACTCCGCGACTGTTCATGTTTAATGTAAAACCATGTGGTGATAGTGGTGATATGCTGAGTGACGCCACTGTTTGGGAGTGTGGCATTTCTATGATTATTACAGTGTTGCCACACGGTGAACTGGGAACCAGTCTCTAGAATTTATCACGAATAAGAGTTCATGACATGTAAATAGTGTTCAACACACCATGCAAGAAATAGAGACAGGAAAGCAGCGTAGATATCCATTCGAGCGTTGATGTTTCCCTTCTTACGATGCTGTATCTGCATCGTCGCACGTTACTGTAAATTGAGGAGAAAAAGATGATGGCCCGAGCCAACAGTTGCCGGCCTCGGGCCGATGGGTAAGCTCCAGTTGCTTACCCTGGGTAAATATTGTATGGCGATTTTGTGTCTTCGCATAAAATGAATACACTTACAAACAATAATGGTATGATGCTTCTACTTAACCAAGTGGTGCTCCAGGGAGACGGTTATGAATGTTTTGTAAAAGGAAAATGGGAATGACTGTACGAATGTTGTTAAAACCTTTTTAATTACCAGTATCTAACAAAAGTAAATTATCATGTGATTTTCAAATTTATCTGAAATGGGGCCTTTGATAACAACATTACAACAACAATAACACATGATGTAAAGATAATTTAATTTGATTACTCAATCTTAGTCAATGTTACGACTTGAGCTTTAGACCCAAACACTCACCTTTAAAACACCGGTGACACAATAATTCGTGTAGTCTTCCTGACTATATTCTTGAAGGGACGAGTGTACATGACATTGCTCAATCGTTGAAGTTTATATCAATACGAAGAATCTAGTAGTTTTTCTTTTCCCGATGACAGGGTGTTGGTCCTCGATAACGGGACCATCAAGGAACTTGATACTCCAGAAGCGCTACTGAAGAACAAAGACAGCATCTTCTACGGCATGGCCAAAGAATCGGGTCTAGTCTGACAACATCTTCTACGACATGGACATAGACACGGGTCTAATCTGACAGCATCTTCCACGGCATGACCATTAACACGGGTCTAGTTTGACATCTTCTACGGCATGGACATAGGCAAGGGTCTAGTCTGACAACACCTTCTACGGCATGGCCATAGACACGGGTCTAGTCTGACAGCATCTTCTACGGCATGGCCATAGACAAGGGTCTACTCTGACAACATCTTCTATGGCATGGGCATACACACGGGTCTAATCTGACAACATCTTCTTCGGCATGGTCATAGACACGGGTCTAGTCTGACAACATCTTCTACGGCATGGCCATAGACAAGGGTCTAATCTGACAACATCTTCTACGGCATGGCCATAGACACGGGTCTAGTCTGACAGCATCTTCTACGGCATGTCCATAGACACAGGTCTAGTCTGACAGCATCTTCTACGGCATGGCCGAAGACACGGATCTTGTCTGATAACATCTTCTACGGCACGGCCGAAGACGCGGGTCTTGTCTGAGATCGTATTCTGCGACATTGCCAAATATCTGGGTCTAGTCTGAAAACGTCTTCTACGACATGGTCAAAGGCACGGGACAGACAACGTCAGACAAAACAGCTATATTTGTATCCGTTTTAGGGCCTACTATAAGATACACCTTGGTGATCGCTATTCGATGTAGTGTCTTATAGATTTTGCGTTATGTTGTTGTCCATCTGTCTCATAGAAATTGTTCACAACTATTGCAACTGCTTTTATTACCAGAAGACTTGACTATTGCAATTCCCTTTATCATAATATTGCTCTCATAGACTTCTTGAAACTTGTTTTGCAAGGGTAGTTACCATGTCTCCTCGTGTCTCTCACTCAGTGCTACTTCTTTCCGATATCGCGTTACTTTAAGATCTGCACAATTACCTATCAAGCACTTTCGTCCAAGCAACCAGCATATTGACATTCATTGCTCACTCCTACAAGACAGCCCAGACGGCTTCGAGCATCTAGTTATACTATTTTTGTTACCGAATGTTAAGACAAATGTCAGAACTAGATCTTTTTCAGTTGCTGGACTGACTCTGCGGAACTCACTCTTTGTTAGCGCTAAGTATGTGTAACATATAACAATATATATATAACAACATTTCGCCATGAACTAACAACCTACCTGTTTAAACTTTCTTATCCTCCGTAGCTTCCAAGCGTACTAATATAACTGTTTACAACTGGATATGCTTATCAGTTATGAACTGTTTAATCGTTTTTGTTTTGGTGCGCTGCAGAGCTTGGAGCCCAAAAGGATTTTAGCGCAATTGAAATATTTTATATATTAGTATTATTAATGGACAATTGCTACTTCGCATACACCGTGTCCCTTCGTTGTCAACCAGTGACACTTTTACACAGCAACTGTCTCACAATCTAGCATACAATGTGCAAACAGCATTCACATATTAAAACAAAGGTGTTTACGTTACAAGGAGATTAAGAGGAGACCAGACAAAAGTGCTTTAGAAAAACTTAAAATTAAAGAAATCCCTAATACTGAAGTCAATCGTATAGCAACTGAAAAATGCAGTACACTTTAAATTTCTTGGTGTTCACATAGACTGTAATCTAACATGGTATCCTCACATCAACTATATCTCGAACAAGCTATCAAGGATATCTGTATTTATATATATATTAAACCATTACATGCCAGTGTACATTATGAAAATAATCTACACTTCACTATTTGTATATCACCTAAATTATGGAATAACTGTTTGGGGTTTCCATGTAGGACCACGAATAAATAAGTTGCAAAAAAAGCAATTAGAACGTTAACAAACAGTAAGTATAATTCGCATCCCACATCTCTACTTAAGAATATTGAACTACTGAAGGCAGAGGACATTTTAAAACCCTCATTTTTCAAATTTTGATACACATATGAAAACAGAAAAAAATTTAAATGATTTCAAAGACTTGTTTCTCTCAGAATAATACAATAAAGAGACCAAGAAGAACCAAATGGGCACCTCAACGTTTCAGTAACATAGAAATAACCTTCAAATCACAATAATTATGACATTCAAGAAAAATACTAATTCAATAAAACTACAAATTCCATGTATTGCCGCCTTTGCATCACACACGCAATTCCAACATTAATTAAAGTGAACTATTTCCCAAAAGTGTACTCCAAAAAATAAACAGCCACTCTTACCAAGGCTTTATCAATTATGCAAGAAAGTATATCATTAGCAAATATGACGTAGAATGTGTTATTCCTAATAGTAATATATGTAAAAAAAACATGTACTTACATTTTGTAACTAGAATTGAGTGCATCATGCCTTTTGTAAAAATAAAAGCCAGCTCAATAATTTCATGTAGTCCAGATATAAACAATAATGATAATTTGAACTTCTACTGTCTAGATTTGTTGTCATATATCATATATTACAATGTAAAATGTTTAAGTGTTATGTTTTCGGCCTTATATGTGATCCAACACGAAGCTGATTAATTAAGTAACTATGTTGAGGTAATTTTTTTTAATAGTGTTAAGGTTATTCAATGCAAGTTAGTTTAATGTTTGGCTAGTGTTAATTAGTTTTAATTAGTGTTGATTATGCTTAATGCGAAATGGTGTTTGTGTTGTTAATTGTTGATATTTGGTTGTGGGAATCATTTATGATCTCGTAAATATATTCTTGTATTTCAACAATTTTACGTTCACGAAGAACGATATATTATTATTCATGGTATCGTTGTCATGGTGGCCTGTAGGCCATCGATCTATCAGGTCTTAGTGCAGATGGTCCATGGATCAATACATATGTTATTCACAATCGTCATGTATTTTATCTATATGTTCATGATTTGATCCTAATAAATCTCTCTCTCTCTCTCTCTCTCTCTCTCTCTCTCTCTCTCTCTCTCTCTCTCTCTCTCTCTCTCTCTCTCTCTCTCTCTCTCTCTCTCTCTCTCTCTTCATTAGCAGGAATCAGAGGGCCTGACGAGGAAACGAGAAACAAATAAAAAACACGTTATCGTACGAATGTATACGTATTTTATTGACCAACACAAGCATGTTACAAAAAGGGTAGCGTGTTATATCACTACGACTACAACTATGAGGAGTATGTTCATGACGTGACTTGTGAGTGTTGACCACTATGCCAGAGGTCGTGAACTTAGGGGTGTGTCCACCTCGCCAGAGGCTCAATGGTGATGATGAGGTGACATGCGGGTGTTTACCACCACTCCAGAAGTAGTGAGCTTAGGGGTGTTTCCACCTCGCCAGAGGCCCAATCGATGTACGATGTACGTATAGTCCACCGTGTGGCAGCTGTTTAAACCAATCTTATACGCGGCAATCGTTAGCTACTAAATCGGTGCCGAATGTGTTGATAAAATCATCGGAAAGCCGTTACAACGAAGCAATAAACAAGCTACACAATATTGTCCACAAACGTTAGGACTCTGAAGTATCTTATTATTATGATTCCATTCGGAACAATGTTCGTTCATGAAGATGCGGAACGCCGCGTGTCCTGGCGACACGCCGTACTAGCAGAAGTAATCGCCGCATCCATCGGCATCCAGGTGCAGCGCTATCCAATGTTCGCCCGGTTCGTCACCGTCGTCGGTGTTGCACACGAAGGCGATCAACAAAGCGTATATCGTCGTAGGTTGTCCGTCTTTGGGTACAACACCTCGAAATATCGACCTAGTGCGCGGGTCCATCGCTAGTAGTCTGGCGATCTGCAGAGTGTCCATTTCAGAAGTCGTAGAACCGCATCTTCTCGAGGGCCTTGATGTGCGCCATCTGTACAGACGGATTCAGGGTGGCCTTCTTTGCAAATAAGGTGGCATTTATTATGTTTATCTTGTATTTGGGGCTGATATTCCATTATACGGCTGTCGACGATGATGTTCTGAGTCGGGGGTACGGTAAAGTGATCCAGCTCGTTCTTGACACCATCGCACGACTGTCCATGTACGAAAGCTATCGTCGTCGAATATGTCGGCCTCACGTTTGTCTCTTGCGCTGTCTCGTCACTGTATTGACTCCTTTCTTCGCAGACGCGTGTTTTATACGTTTACGAGGTCGCACGCCAGGGGTCAAAATGCCACACAATAGGTTCTAACCAGCATCCATGACGCTTTTTATGCTCTGTCTGGACAAGACGTCATCGGCGATGCGCAGAACAGTCTTCAACGCTCCCTTTTCCAGCGCCACGGCTCCTCTCTTGATGAGTGACATGGCTCTGGGCAGCAGACCCCCGAACAGACTTCCTAGCCCGTGACCTCGCTGGTATCGGGCACCGGCAAAGTAGGGCAGTGCACCACCCGCCTTGCGCGCGTAATACTCGTTGTAATTCATCTTCAGGACAGTCCAGTCCTACGCCGTCGAAAATTAAGCGTCACCGTCACTCTACCGTACTCGGATGACACGATCCGTCCGGTGTCGTCTCTTATATTGATCTCGATCGGCTTGAAGAGTGTGTACAACAGGAGCATGTAGTGTACGTCAGTGAAACGATCAGATACCGTGGCGTTGTAACTTCCGCGAACCGGGAGGGAAAGCAACAAAGGTGCGAGACTGTCGCCGACGATGCGAGACTCCACAATGTCCGTGTAGATGTATATGTTTTCGAACCATCGAGCCATGCTCATCACGTTATCGCCTTCTTTACGGAAGGAGTACGAAACACGGGGAGTCTCACTAGGTGGCTAAACCACGCTGGTTGACGGTGTGATACCGATATTCGTTCCACCTTGTCTCGGGTGGACGTACTCGCGTGTGCCGCCTACTGCTGTTGTTTCTGATGCCGGCGGACTGGTGATCACCGACTAACGAATCCTAACATGGATCCCATCGGTAAGGTATGGTTAACACGGTGTCGGGTGACATGTGCAACGTATTTTTTTTAGTTATGGGGCAGTAGCTCAATTTAAATCGAACCTTATCCGTCCCGATACGTTTCAGCCGTTGTTGATATGGTCTTTCAATGCTACAGCACCTTTGTAATACCCAACGGCTAACTTCGTAATCGGTATAAGACCCACAGGATATTTTTCACTGAGGAAGAAGCAGATATCTTCCTTTGTACTGTTGTACCAAGTATGTGGGTACTCTATATCTGCCAGCCCGCACTCCCATTCACCATACAGATCGATACGTTGAGACACGTCCGCGATGTAATGCGCCAATGTATTGTCGGGATACATCTTCATTGAAGCGTTGCTAGGTAGCGTCAAGTAGAAATCAGTCGCCATTACGTCTCATGGGATTGGGTAGCAGGTAACCCAAAAAAACTACTCAACTGGGCCGTCTACAGAGTTTCCGTGTCCCGTCGTCAGGTTGTAAATGCTAATCAAGATGTTCTTTGGGACACAAGGTACCAAATAGATGCCAAGGAGTGCCAGTACTGTCCTCTGCTACGTCCTCCTGCTCTTCTTCTATGACGGTGGTGGTGAAGGCGTCTGTCATCGCTCTAATGAAGCGACGACAGACGCGCGGCTAGCCTTTATAGTTGATGAGGGCCTTGGCATCGATCGAGCTGTTGAATTTCAAGGGGTATCCTTACCATTTCACCAAAGCCTCTGTTCGTCTGCCCACTTTGCGCCGCTGCAGTACCGATTCCACGCGGTACACTTTATTGCCGGGTACTGACACCTTCTTCTAGAAGGTTCCGTCCAGCACTTCAATGAGATCGTCTATCAATCGGTACACGGGCGGATCGGAGGGATGAACCTCGTGTATCGTGAACATCTCTTCGCTCCAATTCGCCATATAGTCTTTTTCGAACATTCTCTTAAACTTGCTGATACGCACGCGATTCGACACACGGAACTTGGGCACGCCCTTACAATCGTGTCCGTACAGACGCTGCCACACCTCTTCTTTATTCTTCGCACTCACCTGTGACGGAGCCATGCCGTTGCTGCAGTGGCGGGTGTTGTTGTACGAATGCATAACGTCCTGAAGGACGTCAATGTATCGCCACGTCTGGTGTTTCGTCACGCATCGCCATATGCGGGTCTACTACGTTAGATTGAATCTTTCGACGATGCTCACCTTCGTCTCCTCGTTGTGAGGGGAGAAGTGATGGATGCCGTACTTCTTCAACAGAGCCTGAACGGAATGATTATGTGAGTCCTTTGTCTGTCTGCAACGTATGTGGCCTGTATTTGGTGAACGTACTTTTCATCGCTGTCACCAACGATGCCGCGTACTTGTTCTTCAGTTGAACATACCAGGCCACTTTCGGGAAGAAGTATATCACCGTGAGGAGAAAAGTCGTACCGTCGTTATCATTTGTCAAATAGGACAAGTCGGCGAGATCGGCCTGCCACTGCTGAAGTGGACCTCCCACGACGTCGCACCGTCTCCTTAATCGAGTTCTCGCCGGTTTGGGTATAGGAGTCCTGTTCCGACAACCATTCTTCGACGACTTTCATCGGCACGCGCGTGACGCGTCGCAAGGCATTGACTCCGCCATAACTTCGCACCGTCTTCGGGTCGAAGTAGACGCGTTTAAGTTGTTTATTCTTCGGTGCCATTAAAATACATCCGCTGCGTTGGCGGTGGTGGTGACGTTGACTCCGCAGTACAAGTCTTGACGAGTGACGAGTAAGGTGACGTACAATAGGACACACACTGCCACATCCAAAATGATGATGTTGTTCCGAGAGTCTAGTGAAATCGTACAAGGAATAGTATCTGATGAATCAATTGTTCAATTATAACGTGTCCGAACATGTAAAGTCCACTGCAGTGTAGCGCAACGACGACAGACCGGTACGTGTCCTGTGGATCGCTTATCGCAGTTCACACTGTGCTATGGACACGTACCGCACCGCCTTAAAAGTCTTCCAAACTAGCCAATGACGCTAAAGCCTTGCGTCGTTCCTAGGGTGGGTGAGCAGCGAATGTTCCATCTGACTGCGCCGACGACCGAGGGGTGTCCAACTGAGGTTTCTTCGTGCACTACCAGAACGAGAAGTAGCTGCTGCTCGACGAGAAGGAGTCACCGCCTGACGTATGTAGGCTCTCCTGGCAACGTTACCGACCAACTCAATAGGCAGGTTGATGCCTCGGATCAATTGTGCAAATGGCTGCCATCCCTTCGGATCGGTCTTTCTCTTAAGCAACATATCATTCACGAGATCCACGACACTACTTCCGGCAATGGGCACACTCTCGTGTATCAGTTCGCCGCGAATGGTCCACGCGATATCTCTTTTGAGATGCTGCATCAAACGTCTGGCTTTGGCCTGCATAGTCTTGGGAACGGTGTCCACGACTTCGGTCTATACGCCGCTACTAGGGGCTCCTACCGTTCACTCTGCTGAAGGCGCCCCGCCCTGCCCCCGCCCTCGCCCCCGCCCCTTTTCCCGACACAGCTGGCATCGGTTTGTTCACTGTGACCACGCGTACCGGTTCCTTGACGTGTTTATCGGACAAGACTTTGTACCGCTGCAACACCTGATTATACAATGTTACCTTTGTCCTGTCGTCGAGGTCCTTTCTATCGCATTGCTGTAGAAGTAATGTGCGTCTCCTCCTGGCGGCGGGCGCTTGTCTCTGATACAACTCGCGTAATTTCATTATATAATTGCTCAAACGCCGACTCCGTAATTCGGTCAATGGAATTTTCTTTTACAATATGTTGTAGGCACAGTCGGCCAGTGCACAAAGAAGATTGACGTCGGCGTTGGCGATGATGGTTATTCTCAGTTTGGCGCTCTTGTATCTATTCTGGGCCTGTATGTATTAAATGTGTCTCTTCGCCAATTCAGACGTAGTGCGAATGAAGAGACGATCCACTCACTCGGTCTCTTTCTGGAAAGATGGTCGTGCGCAGACGCATATACACGGGCGTGTCCTGTTTGAGATCGAACAATAGATAACCGTACGGTACCGACGTGGCATCTTTGAAAGCCTTTTGTTAAGAACTTCACGCACCCCGGATACACCTGCGGAACCAATTGCGACATCTGTGATGCGTCACGAGGATTCTTGAACACCATCATGTACTGAGAGTTCAGACTGATGGTACGACTCTCCTTGTTTTTATGGAACAGGTTCTGTTCGAGATACAGCAAGGACGTGTTGCTGTGATGGCTTTTTAAGTGAACAACGTCGTGATCCGTTCGTTCGTTTCCGCAATGAGATCGTCTATGATGATGAGGTTCCTCGTTGCCGAATCGAGCATGCTTGCACTCGGCAACGCTTCTTCGAACTGCACGTCGACTAAATCCATCGTAGCGTAAGTGAATTGCCATTCTCCGTAACATTCTCCGTAACACCTCGTGAACGTTTCGGGGGTTGGATCGATCATTGCGGCAGCGTGACGCAGCATACGCGTCACGAAAGTACTTTTCCCGCATCCCTTTGGTCCGGCGACGGGGCATGTGAAAGGATGTTTCCTGCGCCAATTGTCACATATGAAAGACGACGGCAGTGCATCGCCTTTTGTACACGTCCACCGGGCCTGTGGTCAGCCAGTCCTCGTTCACCTCGTGAAGTAGGTGAGGGACGCCCGTTCCTGCATGTACGTCAATACGGTCGAGTGAAGCACCCGGAAACCGCAGATATTTTCACTTCAGCTCAGCCGGTTGATGAGCACGTCCAGGAACGCGTTCTTATCGATGTCGTTGTGACGTTTGCTCAGTACTTTGGTATTTGTCGGTGGCTCAGAAACAATAGTACGTCTTGCTGCACAACCCCACGAACCCGTCACCGGACCACTCCACCTTGAAAAGACACGGTGTCCTTTTGTTGTGCGCTCTGCGCGCCTTACAGCACGTCTCGTCACTGGCCCACGGGCGACCGGCGACAGCTCACGTACTCGTTCTGATGTTCGTCGCAACATTCGGACGTGAGCCATTCGGAGCGGTGCCGGAAGTAATGTTCTCGTAGCATCGACGGACTCACCGACCAAGGCCAAATAAGCGCTCTCTGTGTCCATCTCGCAGTACTGGAACAGAGGGCGCTCCAGGTTCTTGTTGAAAAAGTCGTACTAGAACTGCAACATCATCATTGTTCATCTCTGCAACATACGCATCTTGGCGTACTGAAGAACGAAGAATCCCACCTGTACGGGCAGTGCATACGTGACGGTTTTCTTGTTCGTATCTATCTCGTACGCATCGTCGAGTTGTTGGAACCGTCTATCGTTGACCATGAGCGATGCCGCCTTCTCCGTGCCTTATTTCACGTCACGATGTCGGTCCACGTTGATGATGGTCTTCACGTATCCCGAGTTCCCCAGCAACTTCATGGTGTCCGCGATGATGCCCTTGTGTGGGTGGACTTCTCCCTCGCGCCGGCCGTGGACATTGCATATCCGAACCGCCGGAAACACGGGAACGGATCGTACTCGATGACCTGTTAGACATGTGTCACCTCGAGTCCGTGGTCCAGGTACCATCGCAAGAGGGGCGTGGCGAGCAATATTATCGCACTGATAACTACCAACGAGCACCCGCCGCGGAGTCGTCATGATGTAGTGTTCTTCGGCGTATCGGCGCATGAACGGACCGAGATCGTCACGCGTTGGACGGATGTTCTTGAATAAGGGCTGCATCTCGGCAAAGTGCTTTCGGGTCTCGCCGGGGGTGGGGGCGGGGGCGGGGGCAGGGCGGGGGCCCCTGCCGCGGAGTGAGCAGTAGGAGCTCCTAGTAGCGGCATATAGGCCGACGTCGTGGACACCGTATTTGGTTTAGTGAAGTTATCGTTGCATAAAGTATTTCTAATCGAGTCAACGTGACCGTCATTGTTATGATACTGGAATTGCAGAAAGCTTGTTTACAGGGTGACTCGCCCATGGATAAGACCCTGTCCAACAGGGTTCCAAGTACAGTTACACCATAAAGCATAGCTTGTTGTAGCAGATGTCGCATCAGTCGCCGTGCGGGACTTTCCATTTAAAAGGTCGATTATATAAAGCTAAAACAGTTGTATTTACAATTTCCTGAACCTAATCAATGTTCAGTCTTTGAGTAATTCCGAATTGTGCGATCGTTTACTAAGTCGTAGACGTTGTTTCCATAATAGTATCATTTTGGTAGATCAGTGTATGACCCTCGGACTAAAAAGCTGGTGGACTGCATGATCACAACATTTTATAAAGTTGGTAGTTCGCATATTTACTGTTACTGAGTAGCACACGTGTACGCCCTATATGCATGTTTATTATGGACAAGTTTGGCTATAATGATCTGGTCCTTATTGCGCCGTTGTCTGCCTTCTGTCGTTGTCTGTTTGCGTTACTAACTTTGATTCTTTTTTGCCGCTGGCGGCTCGCTATTTCACCGCGTTCGAATTTATAATGTGGTTCCTGAATCATTCCCTAGTTGATTCTATCGTAATATCTCTAAATTTCATTTGCATACAATTGTAGAATTTCGAATTTAACTAGACACACGATAATTATTTGATGTCTCTGAAGGGCGCAAGTTCTATGACGTAGCACGTCTTAAGCAACAATTGTGTTGCCCCACCTACAGATCGTTTGTACGACTCCGCCACTGTCCATGTTTAATTTAAAAACCAGGTGGTGACAGCGGTGATATGCCGAGTGACGCCACTGTTTGGGAGTGTGGTATTTCTGTGTTTATAACAGTGGTGCCACACGGTGAACTGGGCACCAATCTATAGAATTTATCATGAATACGAGTTCACGACTTGTAGTGTTCAACACACCATGCTAGACATAGAGACAGGAATGCAGCGTAGATATACATTCGAGCGTTGATGTTTCCCTTCTTAAGATGATGTATCTGCATCGTCGTACATTGCTGTAAATTGAGGAGAAAAAGATGGTGGCCCGAGCCTAAATTTGCCGGCCTCGGGCCTCCGAGTAAGCACCAATTGCGTACATTGGGTAAATACTGTATGGCGAATTTGTGTCTTCTCATAATGTGAATACACTTACAAAGCTATACTAATTTTGAACAATAATGTTATGGTGCTGCTACTTAAGCACGGGGTGGTCCAGCGAACCGGTTACGAATGTTTTGTAAAAGGAAAATGTTCATGACTGCACGAACGTTACTACATCTTTTTCAATCACCAGTATCTAATAAAAGTAAATTATCAGGTGGGTTTCAAATTTATGAGAACTGGGGGCTTTGATAATACAACTTTAACACACCAGAAGGTTACCTGTGTATGCGCCCACATGATGTAAAGATAACTTAATTTGATTACGCAATTAACTTCAATGTTACGACTTGATCAATAGACCCACCCACTCACTTTTAAAACACGGTGACGCAAGAATTCGTATAGTCTTCCTGAACATATTATTCAAGGGACGAGTGTACACGACATTGCTCAATCGTTGAACTTTATATCAATACGAAGAATCTAATAGTTTTTTTCTTCCCGATGACAGGGTGTTGGTCCTCGATAACGGGACCATCAAGGAACTTGATACTCCAGAAGCGCTACTGAAGAACAAAGACAGCATCTTCTATGGCACGGCCAAAGAATCGGGTCTAGTCTGACAGCATCTTCTACGATATGGCCATAGACACGGGTCTAGTCTGACAACATCTTCTACGGCATGGCCATAGACACGGGTCTAGTCTGACAACATCTTCTACGGTATGGGCATAGATACGGGTCTAGTCTGACAACATCTTCTACGGCATGGCTATAGACACGTGTCTAGTCTGACATCTTCTACGGTATGGCCAAATAATCGGGTCTAGTCTGACAGCATCTTCTACGGCATGGAAATAGACACGTGTCTAGTCTGACATCTTCTACGATATGGCCACAGAATCGGGTCTAGTCTGACAACATCTTCTACGGCATGGCCATAGACACTTGTCTAGTCTGACATCTTCTACGGTATGGACAAATAATCGGGTCTAGTCTGACAACATCTTCTACGGCATGGACATAGACACGGGTCTAGCCTGAAAACATCTTCTACGGCATGGACATAGACACGGGTCTAGTCTGACAGCATCTTCTAGGACATGGGCTTAAACACGGGTCTAGTCTGACAATATCTTCCACGGCATGACCAAAGGCACTGGTCAGACAACGTCAGACAAAACAGCTGAATGTGTAGACGTTTCAGGGCCTACTACAAGATATACTTTGATGATCGCTATTTGATGTAGTGTCTTTTAGAGAATAGTAGTAGTAGTTTTGGTTAACAGTATGACAATACATAAAATGCAACAATCTTACAATATACATAATATCAATGTGTTATATTGCATGGTGTTCACATGACTCATTGCCTTCTTCCTGTGACCCTGTTGGAACTAATTATCATTACTCAAGGCACGTGGCAACGAATTGAGGATGTTTGTTCTATTGTAATAGTAATACTATATTATAGTGTGAAAGTCTGAATCCAAATACACATTGACAAGCTTACCAGCCGAAACAAGATAATTCCACAATTCTATGTGGTTAGAATGGTTGGAATTTTCAAACAATTCTAATTGCATTCCATACATCAAGGGTTTGAGCAGTGCACTGAATGAAGGTATTCATCTATGTGTTGTTTAGATAACATGCGTTTGAAGTTTGACCTAAGTTTTATATTCTGCGTCTTATTACTATAATGTTCCACATTTTTGTAAAATATGTTTAGGCAACCTAGACGAAAACTGTGTTCTAGGTCTCTCTTTCGCACGAAGGTTGAGTTGTCTAGTGATTCTGCTTCTTTCATACAAACTCTTTTTGGGTATGTAATTTGTAAATGACTTAGGCAATAGGTTATGGTGAAAGTCATACCTAAATAGTGAGACATGCAACTCGTATGGCGCGTTTTTGTAAAGTTACTAACTTACTCATATGGCTTCCATTGCCCCATTGCCCCATGCTTGTACGCCGTACGTTATATGACTATGGATTGGAGTATAATATAATGATTTTATTACTTTTTTGTGGTATGATATGTTTTACTTTATAAATTGCAAAACATATTTTGGAACTGATTGTGTTCTTCTTGCCAACCTGGTTAATGTTGTCACTGTTTAATTTAATACTGTTGTTTACATTGCTTTTGGTGTTTACCGGGCTAAAAATGCAAAAATGTGTTTTATTGGTAAACGTTGTGTCATCAGCGAAAGATACAAACATTTGAGACGTAGAGTTTATTTTGTCATTAATATAAACTAGAAAGATAACTGGTCCTAATATGGATCCTTGAGGTACTTTTCAATGACGATTTGCTTTTGTTTATCTCAATATTTTGTTTACGGTTACATAGGTAACTGGCAACCCATTTATTGCTGATTCCTCCTATTCCATAGTGATTTAACTCATACAGCAACACGTTTTGATTAATTGTATCAAATACCTTCGAAAGGTCAAGGAACGCAGTTAATGTAATATCTTTAGTTGTTTTGTCATTTGTATCTGCAATGTCCTTTTAAGCAAGTGTAATATTGGATGAATAGCACAATGTCTTGAGCGAAATCCGTATTGGTGTTTATATAGAATGTTATGTTTTCTAAAAACATTACTAGTCTGTTGCACACATGTTTTTCATTGTGTTAGAGAGGGCGGGTAGAATACTTATTGGCCTATAATTATTAAAGATTTTACTATTTCCTGATTTAAAAACTGGAATTAGGTTTGCAATTTTTAGATTAT
Organism: Lamellibrachia columna; assembly: GCA_963662155.1. Classification (NCBI taxonomy): domain Eukaryota; kingdom Metazoa; phylum Annelida; class Polychaeta; order Sabellida; family Siboglinidae; genus Lamellibrachia; species Lamellibrachia columna. The sequence continues at coordinate 33,552,921 of OY759266.1, read as the reverse complement.
CAGGGACAATGCCTGTAACGAAGGATTGGTGTATTACATGCTCAAGTGGGATGGTTACTTTATTTGTGGTCTCTTGCACTAATTTTGTAGATAAACTGTTGAAATCCTCACTGTTTTAATTTTAATGTTTGCAGTACTCTTTTAATTTCATTTACATCTGTAGGTTGCATGAAGAAATTGACATAATAGTTTCCTCGGAGGCGTGTATGGAATTGGTCTATAGGAGGAGGTACTGATTCCCCTATTGGTTTATCTATTCTAATAAAAAGTTATTAAATTATTCTGCAATACAGTATTAATTCGATATTTATTGTCCATTTACAATGTAGGTTTCAGGTAGTTTGAAACATTATTTCTGTTTATGTATTACCTGCCTCAATACAACCCATGTTTCTTTGACGCTGTGCTTAGCATTTCTGTATAGTATTTCGTTTTTGCTGCCCTTTTAATCTTATTAAAGATTCTACAGTACTCCACGTGTGCACTAGCTCTCTCTGGACTTGGGTTGTTTAGCTTCTTTCGAAGCAGCTTTGTTTTATTTATTGATGACGTCAATATACCAGACGTAACCCAGGGCTCTCGCCTCTGATAGTCTTGATTGGACAAGATATTTCGTAAAGTGATTTATATATTAACATAAAGTGGTCAAATGCTTCATTCGCATCGGTAGTGGATAACATATGAATAATCAGCCCTAGCCAATATATTCCTAAATGTTAAATTTTTTAATTGGCGTACTTGATTGTATATCAATGTTTGTGTAGGAGGTGTGCCATATATTAAATGAAATATTCCAAAATGATCAGCTACACCTGTGATAATAATCCCAGATTCATAATTAGGATGAGTATGGTTAGAACATAAATGGCCTATATAACAGTTGCCGAAACTTGTGTTATTCTTCTTGGTTTGGTTATATGTGGGATGTATCCTCGTGCTATTACACTGTCAATAAAGTCACTGGTTTTTTGATGACTGTCAAAGTTTAGTAAATTTATATTATAATCCATGCATTTGAGATTTTATGGATTGTTAATATTTTACTCATCAATAAATCGAGATCTGCAAGGGGAGGAGAGTTGGGACGATCAATTACACCCACTATTATAGGTTTGTTTTGATTAGCTTGCACTTCAAAAAAGATATATTCAAATGCATGAGGAATGAATATTGAGAGATCTTCACGTCTGATATATATATATATATACATGTTTCATTACTATATAGCCCAGCTCCACCATGCCGATCGTCTATATATAATCTTGTGTTGAATAGTAAACTGTGATAATCATTTATGTTGTACCGTACGCCTAAAAACAGCCTAGCTACGGAAACTGAAACAAGAGAGAAAACTGCACCGGGCGGTAGGAGAGAAGCGGACAAGGCAACTGGACTTATGAAGGATGGGGACCAAACCCGCAAGGAGGTCTTTACCCCGATGGCGGATCTCCTGACACCCAACGTTTTATCAACATCGGATGCTGGAATGTTAGAACACTATATCAGACAGGAAGACTGGCACAGGTTCTCCAGGAAATGCACCAATATCAGCCTTCTAGATATCATGGGGGTTAGATGGACTGGAGCTGGAAAACGACAACTGGCAACAGGAGACACAATACTGTGGTCAGGCAGAGAGGAAAACCCGCATAGACAGGGAGTAGCCCTGATCATCCAGAAGGAGAAAGGCAACACTCTTCTTGAATGGAAACCAATAAATGAACGACTCCTTTATGCTAGATTTAACTCCATATTTAATAAACTGTCAGTGGTAACCTGTTACGCACCTACAGAGGAAGCAGAAAAAGAGGAAAAAGACAACTTGTACGACAGTCTTCAGTCAACTTTAGAAGACATCCCCAAACATGACGTATTAGTGGTTCTTGGGGATGTCAATGCACGAGTTGGGAGCGACAATACTGACAGGGAAAAGGTCATGGGCAAACACGGAACAAGTACAATGACTGATAACGGCAGCAGATTGTGCGACATATGTGGGGAGAATGACCCCTTGAATGGAGGGACACTCTTCCAACACAAGACTATACGTAAGCTGACATGGAGATCCCCAGAAGGCAGAACTAGCTGATGTTGGCAGCGACCACATCCTGTTGATAGGTAAACTTGCACTGAAACTGAGAAAGGCAAAGACAGGAGAGAAGAAGAAACAGCGTTTTGATATCTCCAAACTACAAAACCCAGAAACCAAGCACTAGTTAACAATTGCTCTGAAAAACAGTTTTGGTATTCTGCAGGAAGAAACAGAGATGACTACACAGTTTCAACATGGCCATGGAGCTAGCAGGGGAAGCCGTGCTAGGCTACAGAAGAGCAAAGAAAGAGGAGTGGATTTCCACATCAACTTGGGACAAAATAGCCAAAGGAAAGGAACAAAGAAAAATCTGCTTACCACAAAGTCCCCAAAACTCAAAGAAAGACTTTCAAGAGAATACTCACAAAAAGACAAAGAAGTAAAACGGAGTACCAGAGCAGACAAAAGCACTTACATTGAAAACTTCGCAGAAGACGCAGAAGCAGCAGTAAGAAGAACGGATATTAAGTCACTCTACCAAATAACCAAGAAGATGAAAGGAGATACAGGTCCAAACCTGAATCTCACACTGAAAGACGCAGATGGAAAGATCATCACATTCGAGAAAGATAAGATAGAGAGATGGAAGGAACATTTCCAACAGGTTCTCAATCGTGCAGATCCACCCAGACTTGCAGACATCCCGGAGGCAGCATATGACCTTGAAATCGACCTCGACCAAATCACAGAGGCAGAAGTAAGAGAAGCCATTAAAGCCCAGAAGAATGAAAAAGCACCAGGAAGCGGCAGCGTCTGCGCAGAAATGCGGAAAGCAGATGAACAAGAGACACCCAGAATTCTATGCCAAATCTTCCAGAGATTATGGGATGAAGAAGACACACCATATGATTGAAAAACAGGCACAATTATCAAGCTACCAAAGAAGGGCGACTTGGGGAACTGTAACAACTGGCTGGGCATAACCGTGTTATCAGTGACATGCAAGATTTTCAGCCGCATAATCCTGAAGAGAATATCAGCAGCTACTGATACAATCCTCCGCCAGGAACAAGCCGGGTTCAGAAGAGGCAAATCATGCAACGACCACATTTTCACGCTATGGCATATTTTGGATCAAAGCACGGAATGGAACAGTACGATCTACATTGCCTACATTGACTTTGAAAAGGCCTTTGACAGGTTTCAGAATCACTACGGTATCTCACATCAGATGGTAAATGTGATCAAGATACTTTACACAGACGTCCAGTGTCAAGTCGCCTGTAACAGTCACGTGTCAGACAGCTTTAGCGTAAAATCCGGAGTAAAACATGGATGCATTCTCTCACCATTACTTTGTCATTGCCATTGACTGGCTGATGACAGAAAAAAAATGGAAACAGAGGCATCAGATGGACACTTACCTCGATTTTGGAAGACCTTGACTATGCAGGTGACATTGGACTGCTGTCTAGCAGGAACAAGGACATGCACGAAAAGATGGACAAACTCACAACAACATCACCACAGATTGGGTTAAATCTCAACACAGCAAAAAACAAACTGATGAGGATCAACTACAAGACAGATAACCTCATCACCATAAGCAACATAAACAACAGTGATGCTTTGGAAGACGTTCAGGACTTTGAACTTCAAATACGGTTGTGGTAAGAACTCCTCTCTCTCTCTCTCTCTCTCTCTCTCTCTCTCTCTCTCTCTCTCTCTCTCTCTCTCTCTCTCTCTCTCTCTCTCTCTCTCTCTCTCTCTCTCTCTCTCTCTCTCTCTCTCTCTCTCTCTCTCTCTCTCTCTCTCTCTCTCTCTCTCTCTATCTTCACGACGCTTTGATCACTATGATAGCTATACAAACATCACATGATTTGATGTTATATATAATATACTATAGTGTAAAAAAGTGTTATGCTTTTGGCCTTATATGTGATCCCTAGAAGGAGAGGATTAAGCAAGGAAGTACGTTGAGGCAATTTATATTTAAGTAATGTTAAGATTAGTCAATGTTAGTTAATGCAAGCTAGTATAATGTTTGGCTAGTTTTAATTAGTATTGATTATGCTTAGTGCGAAGTATTTGTGTTGTTAATTGTTGATGTTTGGTTGTGGTAAACATTTATGATCTCGTAAATATATTCTAGTATTTGTATGTTCACGTAGAACGATATATTATTATTTATAGTATCAGTGTCATTGTTGCGTGTACGCCAGCGCTCTATCAAGTCTTAGTGCAGGTCGGCATGGATCAATCAACATTTTATTCACAATCGTCATGTATTTTAACTATATTCTTATATTCATGGTTTGATCCAAATAAATCTCCCTCTCTCTCTCTCTCTCTCTCTCTCTCTATATATATATATATATATATATATATATCTCTCTCTATCTCTCTCTCTCTCTCTCTCTATATCTCTCTCTATCTCTCTCTCTCTCTCTCTCTCTCTCTCTCTCTCTCTCTCTCTCCTCTCTCTCTCTCTCTCTGTATCTTCACGACGCTTTGATCACTATGATAGCTATACAAACATCACAATAGCATCTGTGTAATATATTGTTTATTTTGCCAAAACCCACGCAACACAATAAAGAAGTAGCATATTCAATAAAAAATTCCCAGAATATAATCTCGCACATTTCAAAGCTATGTTGTCCGTTTTTACTGATTTTGAATAAAATGCAAATGTAACGATTTTTAAATAGTAACAGCATTAACATTTTGTATAAACAAGAGACTGCATACATTATTGTGCATGTCAAACCTTGTTGTTAATATATAAGAATTTACTACTCTGTCAAAGAAGACAGCCACACATTGTAATATCTTCCAAACAACATAGCATATTGATTAGACATGACCTAACTTTTAGCAACCCATGTTTTTATTTATGTATTAATTTTTGTTTTGGGATTTTAGTAGCAATCTCTGAAGTGACATTTTATCGAACGTTTTTTGAAAATCTAAGTAGAAAATATATATTAGTAATCCCTCATCTTCCCACATAATAATTTCTTCTAAAAATAAAATAAAATATTTGTTATGCATGACTTCGCTGATTTATTTTTTGAACCCTTTTTAAATAATGTTTTCTTCTTTTCATTCAAACGAAGGCACTTTCTCCGTTAACGTAAATGTGAAAACCTTTGTAAGATGTGTGCTAGTTGGCGTTATTATCCTTCGTTACCTTTATTTTGTTAGCTACCATTTTCGGAGGTACAATTAACTGTCAGGAAGGCCCTGAATTAAACAACTGGACCGTGCCTATACGTTCTACTTCATCGAGGCAAAGGTAACGTAGGGTGAGATAATGAGTCCCCCTTAAGGTAAAATGGTCATAGTTTTCATACACTTATTATTTTGAGGTATCGATGCCATGATACGATTGTTGTGTGGTTATAGTACGTAATACCAAAATATTAGTGATTATTGGCAATACTAACAGTATACAATTGTTAATTAAATATATTGCACTTTGATGACTCAAGATCAACGATTCCAGCTCGTGTTTGTTGACTCCTAGTTTATTAGAAAACCATAAGAACTTAACTAGATATAGTTTCTACGGTGCGGCACGTTGCTGACCGACGATAACGCTATAACGTGATATGCACGCACGCACGCACGCACGCACGCACGCACGCACGCACGCACGCACGCACGCACGCACGCACGCACGCACGCACGCTCGCACGCACGCACGCACGCACGTACACACACACACACACACACACCGAGCTGTGACACAATAAACGCTCTACGGCACGACGCTCGAAAAAGACGCCATTGTAATGTTTGTAAAGCGATCAGGACTCCGCGAAGCTGCCGTTACCTGTGTTCGTTGTTGCTGGTAAAAAAAGACGCAACTCAACACGCATTAGATGTTCATTCCGGTACAACCGCGCCGAGACGCCGGTAAACAATCCCACCCTGGGCATCTTCCATGGAATGTCCAAATTAAGGACAAATGTGATAGGCGACGCAGAATTTTGCGTTCTTGTTGTTGAACAATATATTAAAGTTACAGGACCAGCTCAAAAACTTTAAAAGTAGAAGCATATTGTATTACCAACAAGGTATGAATAAAGATTCCATAGTTTATACACTACACCTCCTTAACCAGGGTTGACACTTTAATCTTCGGCCTTGGTTAATCCACCTGCACAAACATTGAATTGAACATAATCCCTGTTGCAGCAGCAAGCAACGAAATGTTTTAGTAAGGCTTCAATCGCACACATCCATCACAGTCATTTTAGTTGTGGGCAAGTAGCGGTTTATCTAGCAAGTAATGTTCAGCAAATGTTGAATATTTCGAATCCCAGCTCTAATAACAAAATGTTTTATTTTCCTGTAGATTATAGTAAGATTATTTAATACGTTGCCACTGATTTCACTGTGAATAGTTACGTCGTTGCACGGCTGGCTCGCGGCTCGGGCGCCAACAACATCAACAGGATACAGCTCGTGTTTTATTGATACTGAACATATTCATATGAAACTACTATTATTGCACAGAAAAAATCCACACATGTCTTTATTTTACGCCTATCTGTGTCCCGGATGTTCAATAGGCCAGAAAGACAAATTATATCGTCTCTATTCTCCATAATCCAGAGTATCTATTATGATTTATAGCACTATTATATCAGACTAGTTATATTTTGATTATGCCTCTAATGTCTCTACCTGTGTTCTATGTAGATTTTCTCAATCACGATTCAGTAAAACTGTTGATAAGTTAGAGAGGATCATAAAATACCTTATGTTGCCATTAGTGGTAGGTTGAGCCGTAGGCCTAAACTGACTAGACTACGGGTGACGTTTTATCTATTGATATGCGGGTTGACACCACCTGAACGAATATTGCATGAGTTCACCGACGTTGAGCTGGTGGCGCCACGGGGTCAGACTGCGGCAGATGACATCTAGCGCGCGTTGATAAATCGCGCAGTCTGTGTGGGTGTGCGCCTGTGTGTGGATGAAACCACGGAACAACCGAACTCCGTGTGCTACCTATGATAAAGAGCGATTTGTTAACATACCCGGAACGAAGATGCCGACCATAATATGGTGGAACTCGTTGTGTGGAAACTCTTCCGAAGACGACGCTTTCTGGGTAAGTCGTGAATGCGTGCTTGGATGCGTGAATGCATGGATGATTTTACAGGGCGCGTGCCCGTCTGCCACGGACTGTTGCAAGACTGACTGTGTCCGGGAAATATATACTTGTCTTCGCATAGAAACACTGAACACTACCTTCAATGATCCAGCATATACATATGCCATTTCACTAAGGCCAGAAAGTTATTTATTTATTTCGAAGAATATGTGTATTAGGTCCAAGTATCATTTGAAGAATCTAAATACTTGAACTCCAACCCCTGTGCGCTGGCAAAGGAACATAAATGACAATTGTTAACTCTTAACATTGACGTAAGATTGGTATTCATTTGAATCTTTTTGGTTATATGGTAACCCAGTTAATTAACGTTCGAAAAGTTAATATCAAACAAATATTAAGAACCGAACTGTTCAGAGTGAATCCTGCCTACTATAATCTATGTTATAACTCCCCCTCCCCTACCCTCACCCCCCACCCCACCGAGCATGGCGCAGGAACGCATTCAGCCATTGCATTCACGTGTCACTATGCCGTGAAGCATGAAAAGTAGACTATACAAACGAATGCTACACGGGGTAGAACTTCTCTATCTAGATAAGTGGAGAAATGTTAACGCAAAACGATAAGATGCATAGAGATGAGATGCATTTTTTTTGGAGTTTTGAGTTATTTGAGAGAAGATGGAAGTGGAAGTGGGGAAGAAGTGAAGTATTGATGGGCGTGAGTGATGGTTGATGTCAATGAGGATGGTGATGTGTTGATGGGCGTGAGTGATGGTTGATGTCAATGAGAATTGTGTGCGAGAATATAATTAGTGTGGAATGTGGAGCTACAAACCTACATGAAGTAGCACCACTGGACCTAAGCAACTTCACCAGTTAATAACCTCAATGAAATCTAGAGTTGATTAATGTGTAAAGCTGTATTAGAGCAGGTGCTGCCCGTCCGCGTCCTATTGACACAGACTTATACACACAAGGGTTGTTAGTGGACAAGGAGAAGAGTACAAGTGGGGGAGTAGAGAGACAGTAAAGTAGAGAGGTACTCCTGTGAGGCTAGTCGGTCGTGGTGTAAAGGCAGGCAGTCTTGTAACCTTATATATGCTTCGTTCCGCTGGCGGTGTGGTAGTCGAGCTGATCATTACGTTCTTTCTTCGGTTACTTCGTGGTAGGTTGGTCCTCGTAGACATGATACTCTTTGGCGTTATCTCTAACTCTCTTTCTCCCGTGGCCATCATGTCAGATGCTCCAGTAGTTGTCAGTCGTGTGTTGTTTTGTGGACACCATGTATCTAACACAATTCAGCAATTTGCTGCACACATTGTACAAGACACTGTGAAAAAGTTATCTTTTGTTGTTTTCCAGTGGTCCGACCTTATTTCGAACTGTCTGTTTACTCCTTACAAAAGCGTAGAAATTCTTGCTGTCATTGTTTTTATATCACCTGCCAGTTGTTGTTCAAAGGTTCTTCTGGATGTTCTTATTTCAGTTGTAGCTGAGTTAAGTGCCTCATTGTAGGTCGTGTAGTCTTTTACATTTCCTGTGTGTTTATATACCCCCAACGCTGACTTCGGAAGATCATTCGCATATAGCTGGAAGACCGCCGCACCAACGCCAGTGTCCTCACTGAGGCTAAAACAGCAATCGTCGAAGCAAAGATTTCCCATAATCGACTCCGCTGGACGTGCCACTTTGTAAGAATGCCCTACTCCCACTTTCCCGACAAGTCCTCAATTCCCACTTGAGCCATGGTCAGAGAACCTGTGATGGCCAGAGAAACAAGTACAAACACACTGAATACCTGCCTAACACAAGATCAAGCTAGCACCACAAACTGGGAGGGCTAGGCCACTGACCGTCCACTTTTGAGTCGTATAATCCAATATCAGAAACTGTCTACTTCGAGAAAGACTGGCAGACTGATTACTGAATGGGACGGAGAAGCGACAGAGAAGAAATGAGAAGGAGAGGAACTATGACGGACAAACCTCACTTCCAACCGGAGCATCCTGACACACTGCCTTAAGATCTGCAGATCAAGAATCGGGCTCTTGGGTTACCCCAGGACCCACGATTGACCCTTAACAGACGTCATCCTCTTTCTGAGTGACCGCGATGATGATTATGATTAGAGTTCTTCATAAAACATTATCACTCTGACAAAGTATGATGATCAAAATGCTGGACATTTCTCATCACAGTTCGATTCCGCAATGTTCATAAAACAAATTTATTCCCAAATTATTTGCTATAATACTTTGTTAATAAAGATGCTTTCAGCGCATTTTGGGCATATGATATATTAACTGGAGAGGCTAACATACAACGTGTTATTCTTGTTTCGCTTGTCCCCAACTCCGATAGTTTTCGTTGCATAACACGTTTAATTGGATTCTGAGGATATAGGCAATGTTTGATTTGCCACATGTTTTGATTTACCCCAAAACATTGGATGATAAAATTTTTCATGTAGGCATATGCGTTTACCTGCTATTAGTTTCGTATTAATGTAATGAATTTACACGCAAAGATAACGGGATGATATTTGTTAGTAATGGCCATATCGAGTTATTAGCTGTCTGTATAAGAATACCTCCAGAATACTGCATGCAAATTAACAGGCCTGTAAGAAAGAAAAATGTATTGGTAAGCCCCACTCTGATTAGGCTGTATTGGCAATGCCCACTCTGATTAGGCTGTATTGGTAAGGCCCACTCTTATTTGGCTGTATTTGTAAGGCCCACTCTAATTAGGGTGTATTGGTGAGGCACATTCTGACTAGGCTGTATTGGTAAGGCCCACTCTTATTTGGCTGTACTTGTAAGGCCCATTCTCACTAGGCTTTATTGGTAAGGCCCAGTCTCACTAGACAGTGTAAGGTAACGTAAGATAAACACCGTAATTCAGTGACATATTTAGGGACATTAGGCCATGCCACACTTTGGCTTAAATTTGTTGATGTTTCCTTACACGGTAGCAAGGATGACTAGGTTTGCCTCCCTTTACACACCCTTCTGAGAGATCCTAGATACTTCTGAAATTCCACTCGTAGTTTATGTAATGGATTGTCTTGCTGAGTTGTCGAACATAATTAGCCTTCAAAATCATAATTGCGTTGGAAAATGCACAAAAAGAATATAATTAACTAACATGGATTTAATGTGGTGGAAAATAGCGTTGTGCGCTGTCTCGCGTACATAATTTTATGATTGAAAATGTCAAAGTGGCTATGCTACTGTGTCATTTTGTTGAATCCAATTATCACTTAGAGTGTGCTGTGAATAAATAAACTCTATAATGTAAGAAAGTAGACACAGACAGCCATTGTTGTGTTTGTGTGACTAATAGCGACAAGACGCCGTGAAGCTGCGGCGGTTCAGCACCTGTCGCTCTGGGTGCATTGTTGGCGGCGAACGCAGAATGTTGAGGCAAATTAGTTCACGGTGTCTGATCCAATCTTTGCATCATATTGCACATTTACAAAGTGTTCGCTTTTTTCTTTGATCATAGTTGCATACCGCTTTAGAACTCCTCATGTGTAATCGCATGCTGGTTATTTTGTGATCTGAATAATTAATCTTGCTGCCCTAAATGGATATCAGATGAGAAACGATTATTTACAACTTTGGTTACTTGTCAGCAGCCAAGGGAAATGAATCGGTTAGGTGTTTATGCGGGAAACTGCTTATTTCGATACGATACTCTATTTTAGGTGTCAATGTTATCAATGTCACATTTATTTTCTTTTTGATTATGGCCAGAAGACACAGAAGAAAATAATTTTGTCTTAACAGGTGGGATTTTAGTTGACGGCGAAATGTCGATATATTTGCTGGAGTGAGCTACACATAGTTGGTGGGGCAACTGAGAACGCTGTAGTTCCGACGTGTGTCTTAACACTGGGAACGAAAAGTGGATTAGAACCAGATGATCGAAACTGTCCGTGCTGTCTTACAGGAGAGAGCAGTGCAGGTTAAATGCTGGATGTTTAGATGACAGTGCTTGATAGGTAATTGTACAATCATTGACCAGCAAGTCAAGTCTCAAGTCATTGACTTCCAAGTCCAAGTCAAATATCGGATCATCTCTATTAATTACCAGTTTTTAAGTCCCAAGTCACCGGGGTTATGCAACTGCCATGATTGTTGTGGTTTGTCTGCGGTACATTTTAGTGGGACATTGTTAGAGACACAACGTTAACCAATAAGATAAGAAGAACATATGTATAGCGCCATCAATCTAGATAAATCCATTCGGAGGCGCTTAAAATACATTTATATGCTAAACATTGATAAGTATAAATATGTAAATGATGATAAATTAATTCAACTAGAATATATCATATAAAAAGAATAAGTTATATAAAAGATAATTATTAAAGATATATGGTAATAAGTAATAAATAAGTAAAAAAACATGGTGTAAAATTTATATAAAAACATGTAAAGATAATAATAGAAAATTATAAATATTAAATATAATTAAATATTAAAAACGCAAAATAAATAAAAATATAAATAGGTGGTGCTTAAGATGCGAATGCAACTCGGAAGAGATGCGTTTTTATGAGTCTTTTAAAAGTCACTAGGCAAGAAATTGTCTTCATTTCGTTTGGAAGTGCATTCCACATTCGTGGAGCTGAAACCGAGAAAGTTCTGTCACCGTATCGGCTACGAGATGGCGGCACATACAAATCATTGTTTGTAGCCGAACCCAACACACGAGTAGCTCGTTGTTCGTGGAGTAGGCTAGTTGTGTAACCGGGCGCTAGTCCGCGTTGAGCACGAAACGCAAGTAGTAGAATTGCATAATGAATGCGTTGCTTCACGGGAAGACAATGCAGTTTCTTGAGTACCGGTGTGTTTTCATTTCCGAGTCGAATACAGCACCAATGTTTCTAGCAGTAGGACTTGGCGTTATGTCACAGTCGCCGATTTTGATCACGGTGATGTGATGTTTCGCTTGATTATTTCGTGATCCTAACACAAGAGCGACCGTTTTGTCATCATTCACTTTTAATAGATTTTCAACCATCCACACGCGGACATCATTGATGCAATGCTCAATTCTGCATAAAGACAACAGTCTGTTGGTTTCATCAGTCATCTTAAATTTTATATATAACTGGGTATCATCAGCATAGAGATGGAAGCTTAAGTTGTGTGGTCTGATGATATCACCAATAGGAGCTGTGTACATAGAGAATAATAGAGGCCCCAGCACCGAACCTTGAGGGAAGCCGCAAGCGACGCTGCTTTTGCCGGAAGCGCCACCTGGTACATTTACTGACTGCGACCTGTCGGACAGATATGATCGCATCCACATCAGCGCGGGACCAGACAGCCGAGAAACCAGCGTTGGTGAAATCGTCAACCTGATGTCTGTCGATGCGCAGAAGTTCCAGGATGCTCCGGTCTTTCTGCACCTGATCTGGTCGGCTCCCCTCACCATTGGTCTGTGCATGTACTTCTTGTGACAGCAGCTCGGACCTTCCGTTCTCGCAGGACTTCTAATCGTGTTGATCTTGATTTCTCTCAACTGGTTCCATGCAGGGAAGGTGGGCAAACTACATGTAACGATAGATTATATTTCCATATGGGCATAATTACATTGTGATGTTTATAGTAAGGAGTAACTGTTAGTATGTAGCGAAACGTTGGTAGTTTTGTACATATCAGCCGTGCTTGGTATTGGATTGAATAAATCATTGTACAATGCAGTATTGTACATGTTGGTCTTACGTTCTTACCGAAATATCTAAAACATAGCAATTGCAATTGGTCGCATGGACGTGATTGACAGCGGCGACAATCTAGACGAATACATGGAAAGGCTGTACCAATATTTCTTAGCGAATGAAATTTGGGCGTTGCCAGCAGTGGCAGAAGACATGCCGCGACACGGCAACGGAGTTTAAAAAGATAGTCACGTTCACTGGTGGGATCATAGACGTAAAAGCTGTTGAAGAGCTGAGCCCGGAAGTACCCGCGGATACATCTCGCTAACTAACTAAAACATTGTTCGGTATCGCACGCAGCAGCGAAAACTGCTCAGCCAGGAGCCTATGAATGTCCGTCTCGTGATGCAGAGTGTCATATATGTAAACGAACTGGACACATTTCGAGAGCATGACGAAAATGGAGACATTGTCAACGGACATGTCAAACGCTGCATGCAGTGATGAATGCATTTCAGAACAAACTAATAGTCTCTTCGTCACTGAAATGCGAATGTTACACTGCAAAATTGGACGAGAAGGACGGAGAACAGGTAAACGTATGCAGGCCGTGCGGGCGAAAGGGTGACAGATTCAACGTATTAATGAAAACTGGGAGTTGGCCAGCAAACTTCAGGAGATGTATCTCTTGTTACCCTGCACATAGAAGTACGACTTCAAGAGAACGATCACCAAAAGCAACGACTTTTTCTAGTTCAAGATGACGAAGAAGATCAAGATGGTGATCACGCTGCGAGAACAACAACAAGTCACTCAGTGGAATGGCTCAGGAAAAAACAAAGAGTGACAAGGAAACTGCATTGCAAAACTACGAATCAAGAAGCTTGAAAGTATGTGCTGAGTTCTTTAGGAGGAGATGAAGAAATCACCTGTCGCGAGTACAGAGATACGTAGACATCACGTGACAAGTCACTGTCCCGTGTGCGGAGATACACATACATTACAAGACAAGACACTATACCGAGTGCAGAGATAGGCAGACATTACATGAAAAGACGCTGTCCCGAGTACAGAGATACTTAGACATTAAAGACAACAAGACACTGTCCCGATTGCAGAGATATGTAGACATGCTGTCTTGTCAATAGCGGAGCGGCTGGCGGTGGTGGAAAGCCAGTTGCGACAACTCAGTAATAGCGTCAGCACGATCACAGAAAAACATCTGCGCATGGAGGGTGATCTAACTACACTCACAAAGAAGACCGCGTCCACCGCTAGTCAGTCTTGCGTTTCAACGAAACAACACTGCTGTCTTCTAGAGCTGGCGTGACTACAATGATAATAAAATCGGTTTATACATACATACACACACGCACACGCACACGCTCACGCACACGCACACGCACACGCACACGCACACGCACACGCACACGCACACGCACACACACACACACACACACATATATATATATATATATATATATATATATATATATATATATATATATATATATATATATATATATATGCGCATCGGGGATGGCATAATTGATTGGATAGGTAGCTGGAGAAGTATGTATATGTGTGTGTGTGTGTGTGTGTGTGTGTGTGTGTGTGTGTGTGTGTGTGTGTGTGTGTGTGCGTGTGCGTGTGCGTGTGCGTGTGCGTGTGCGTGTGCGTGTGCGTGTGCGTGTGCGTGTGCGTGTGCGTGTGCGTGTGCGTGTGCGTGTGCGTGTGCGTGTGCGTGTGCGTGTGCGTGTGCGTGTGCGTGTGCGTGTGCGTGTGCGTGTGCGTTTCAATATCAATGATTTTAATTACAATATAACAAGTAACGTACTGAAATTTGCGGATGACACAAGTGTTTAGAAAGGTTAACACTGATGGTGATAGATAACATTTACAAAACGATCTAGACAGATTAGTGAAATGGTCTGTGAAATGGCAGGTGTTGTTAAATTTTGGGAAATATAAATGCCTACATACAGGACGTGGGAATTTGGGTGTTTACTATAAAGTGGGAGATACTGTTCTGGGTACTACTGTACAAGAACATGATTTGGGAGTTACAATAAACGCTGATATGAAAGGTTCAGAGCAGTGTGGTAGTTCAGCTTCAAAGGGTATTCAGATTCTTGGGTTGATTAGAAGAAACATAACATACAAGGAAAAAAGCTAATTATACCTCTGTATGAAGCAATAATTAGACGTTATTTAGAATACTGTATACATGCGTGGATACCTTATCGTTAGAAGGATATAGATACGCTTGAACGCATACAGATGAGAGCAACAAAAATATTCCAGAACTGAGAAACCTGAGTTATGAAGAACGCCTGAAAGAATGTGGTTTGACAATTCTAGAGACAAGGCGGTTAACAGGAGATCAGATTGAAGTTTTTAAGATATTGAAGGGGTATGAAAATATTGATAGAAATTGGTTTATCTCAGTCAAGAAAGATAGCAGAACTAGAGGACATGAAGTAACATTAGTAAAGGATCAGTGCATGTTGGATATCTGGAAGTACTCGTTCTCATACAGGATAATGAATGAATGGAACAAATTGTCTACTGATTGTATAACTGCAAGCAGAGTGAATTTGTTTAAAAACAACGTTGACACATATGTCTGGAGGGCTTACACGTAGATGAACATTGTTAGACTCTCAATAAGCCAAGGCATTGGCTTCCTTGTCCACTTGCCATCTGGGCCTTTGGCTTGGATGACACATCTTGTTAAATATTGTTAATACACACAACACGCAATTTTTATTAGTGTCATAAAGATATTATATAGACATTATGAAAAAAAGATAGTGGCCATGTTCTCGCGCATGCGCAACAGGAAGTAAATTCCCACATTTGTTGGGTCAAAAGGTAGCAATTTCGTGTGATGCCTGTTTCTGCTATGCTTTTTCGCCGGGGGAACTGGTGCCACCTACGGTGGCAACACCTTGCGGATACTAGAGGCACTAGTAGTTCAGAAAAAAAACATTCGCTGGGGGTGCTAGTGAGAACAAAACACCACCTGGCGGGTAGAAGCTGGTGCCGCCACGACCTACGGTGGGTGGCACTGGAACTAAGGTGGAACAAGGCACCACCAACCACCACGGGCACATCTAATTGACCTGCCTACTACTGGGACCAACTCTCCGGGGGGTGTGATCCTTTGTTCGAAGGGTAATTCGCAGTTACATACAATTGTTCACAACGATACGCGTGTTTTCTAAGATTGTCCCGAGCTACGTAATCTATCTCAAACGTCCTCGTAAGTTCCTTCTTGAAACCGAACGCCGCATAAAAACGTAGCAATAGCATACCTGCCTAACATTAATTAATTAATTAATTAGTGGCAGACTGAGTTATTTTCGCCTGCCTCAGCCTAAAATAACTAGACTATGGGTGACTTTTTGTCTATAGAAATGCGAGTTGTCGTCATTTGTACAAAGATTATATCGGTTCACTGACATTGAACGGATGGCGTCACGGGGTAAGACTGGGACATGTGACATCTCGCGCGTAGATAAATCGTGCAGTCTATGTGAGTGTTCGTCTGGGTGTGGGTGAAACCACGCACCAACCAAACTCCGTGTGCTAAGATAACGAACGATCTGTTGATATACCCGGAACGAAGATGTCGACCATAATATGGTGGAAATCGGTGTGTGGAAACTCGTCCGAAGTCGACGCTTTTTGGGTAAGTTGTACGTGCGTGCGTAGGTTCATATGTTCGTGCGTGCGTGCGTGCGTGCGTGCGTGCGTGCGTGCGTGCGTGCATGTTGACTATATAGTGCATGTGCCCGTCTGGCATGGACTACCTCTTAGTGCAGGGCTAACTGCATACAAGTAATAAACTCTTATTTGTACATAAAAGCACTGATCACTGCCTAACTTGCAATAATCTAGCAAACAAGTCTACCCTCTTTCTAGATCCTTTGTAGAATACCTGAACCCCAACCCTTATGAAATGACAATTGTGAACGCTTTATCCTGACTTATTATATATGAATCGGTTTAGTCCTTTTGGGTGTCGCCAGGGAGTCCCTGGCAGGGACACAAGGCACATAGCAAACGACACCATCCTTTTCTGTTGTTGTTATTATTATTGCTTTATTCAACCTCCGTTGCAGGAGAAGAAACATTCTAATACACGTAAGTTCACATATATAGGATACACGTGATAAAATAGTAAAATGACCAGTAAAGTGACTAGCGAAGACAAACATACAATGACATGATATAATATGTAAACTCGACACAAATCATGTAAGCCCGTTATACAAAATAGAGTGCAGTGGTTAAGAGATGGACTAAAATAGATATCTTTGAAGTAAACAAGACGTAATTGACATTGTTATGAATTTAAACAGCACCATTTTAGTATGTAGTGTATTGGATGTTGGTAATTTATCAGAACTTATGTTGGTAATTTATCAGATCGCAGTTGTAATGGACGAACATCTAGTGCGTGTTCTCAAGTCACGTCTTTTTTGCTCTCAAAGTGGCAAACACATCATTATCGAACGCCGCGGCTTCACGGCATCTTGACCTTTACACAAACTTTTCAATGGCGTCTGTGTCGAGAGCCGTACAGTAGAGAGTTTACAGTTTGTCAAAGCCCACGGATGGATGGATAAATGGATGCTACAAAATAAAGCAGCAGCATACCCACTTTATCATTCTCAGACATAACTCTTTTGAAGTAGCTATTTAAACGGCCCAATTAAGTATTAAACTTATTTGTTGTTGGTAAATTATCAAAACTTACAATATACACTTCATTAGACAGGTTGCTGTCAAAGAAGAAGCCATTACAGATGTTATGAGGCCACGCTGTGGTTCTGTATGATGATGGTGTTGCATAATGTCTAGAATATATGTTGTATTAATGCATGTTATGTGTAAGGTTTATTAAACTGGTTTTTGTTTCCTTTCAAACGAGACATTTATAAACTTATGTGTGACAACATGTATTTTACTTTGCAGCAAAACATAACAATTAAAATGGGAATTTTAAATGTTGTGACTCAAAATCCACCAATGCGCCAACTGTCAATGAGATACATTTAATGTAACTATTACAGTTCTATTAAAACATATGTTTGTTCCCTGATATCTCCATGCACCAGATGCTGATATTTTGTAAGCGGTGGTCGTGGGCCCATTCCCCGGGGGTGTGATCCTTCGTGCAAACATACGCATAAGTTCCTTCGTGACACAGAATGCAGCATTAAAACGTAGAAATATCACACCTACCTAACATGCAGTTAGTGGTAGGCGGAGTTCTTTTCGCTCGGCTTAGGTCTAAAATGACTAGACTATGGGTGACGTTTTGCCTACTGAAACGCGAGTTGACGCCACCTGAATAAAGATTCTATCGGTTCACCGACATTGAACTGATGGCGTCAGGGGCCTGTGTATAGGTGAAACCACGCACCAACCGAACTCCGTTCATACACTTAGATTGTTCAACCCCAAACTTCAATAGCCATATTATAACGGCTGCGTCGGAGTCACTCAAATCCCGAACTAGTAAACTTTGATCGCTTGTATAGAGAACAGAGTGATGTCAGCGGCATAAGCCATTTATATTAACTGCGTATCACCTGTTATGACGCCTGCATCAGTAACACCACACAATAAATAATGACAATTATAAACCCACATGAATCATCAATCACCATACAGTACTTATGCCATCAATGTATCTATTGTATCAGATAGGCTGATAATTGTGGCTCAATCGTCACTGTTTAGTTCCAGAGGTTTTGCGATGGAGGGGTCTTCCACTCTCAGACACGGATTGTCACCTAGCTAATACCAGCTACAATGCACATTACAAATTCTATTCTGTCCATAACTATTCACGCATGTCGAAGTTCCATATACTATATGAGTACATACATTATACAGAATTAGTTACTCAAAATGAAAATTATAATAATGTCGCCTGCCGAGTTGTTTTGATAAGCACTGAACATCTGCTACTTGCATGAATGTATTGTGATAGTAGACACATGGTCGATTGTCAACATGTCATCAGTCAAACGTCGCTTGATTTAGATGAGTTGACAAGAGACAGTTGCAGCAGTTACTGTTTTATGTTGTGTCATGTATGATAGCAGCATCAACAATGCCACGAAAGCTGCCATCTCCAGTTTCCCGTTTACCGTTCTTGTTAGCTGTACTTTGGATATGGTGCCGGTTGTACACGACGACAAGACAATTTCCTGTGGCACTTTGCTTAAAAGTCAATGATGTCACATGTCACTAGTTTAACAAGGAATTAGGCGTCTTATATATCAAAGACACATTGACGTACACGAAACCCAATGACATATGTGGCAGCTTTGTGAAGTTGTGTATTTCCAGCGGGCTGATCACAGAAGAAACGTGTTGACATTTTCTAGATCGTAAGTTTCCTTTCGCTAGAATAAGCTTAGATGCCAGACTTTGAAATTGAATCAATGATTATTAATCCTGCTGATATTCTAGGTTCACGTTTTCGTTGACGGTAACAATTGCGGTGCGCCTGTTTCGCAGTTCCTTCCTCACACTTAAGAGATTCACCACTGTGGGTCTATTCAGATGGTCCCTTTGCGGGTTCGGCTTACGACGTGGGCCTATTCACGACCGATCACGCTTTATTTATTTATATTAAAAAGGTACGTTCTTATATAGCGCGGTATCCAGTCCGTAGGACCGCTCAAAGCGCTTTACACTTCACCCCTTGGCAGACCTGTTCATTCCAAGGCCATCTCAACTTCTCTGGGAAGCATTCTGCCACGCTGCAGTCGCGCGAAGACTATTCGTTCACATTATTACCACTGTCTCTATTGCTAGGTACTCATTTATACAGCTGAGTGAACTGTGCCAAAGGTTCGAAGCGACCGCAGTGGAATTTGAAACCGGGTTCTCTTCTAACCGGAATGCCATCGCGCCCCACATCATTGATTGAAGTGCCATCGGAAATTGTCTCGCCATCGTGTAAAGCCGGCACCATGTCCAAAGTACATCTATAAAGAACGGTGAAAAACAAACTGGGTGGCAGCTAGCGTGGCTTTGTTCTTGCTGCTATTCATACATAACACGATACATAACAGAGTAACTGATGCAATTGTCTTTTGTGAACCCATCTAAATTAAATGACATTTAGTGATGACATATTGATAATCGATCATGTGTACACCATCACAATACATTGATGCAAGTAGCAGAAGTTCAGTGGTTATCAAGCCAACTCGGCAGTTATCTTCCTCGAAGGAAGATAACTGCAATATGTCCCGATTTTATACATGTTTCACAAGTCTATGCAATATGTCCCGATTTTATACATGTTTCACAAGTCTATGCTATTAGAACAACGATAATCAAATTACATGACGAATGTGTTCGGTGTGTGCTTGTAGAGCGACAGCATCACGGTGAACACGACGAACCCGGACCTGACCCGCTGTTTCCAGTCGACGGTGCTCGCGTGGTTTCCGTGCGCCTATCTTTGGCTCTGCTCGCTCTTCTACGTGCCGGCCTTGGCGACCCGGCCCACCTGCAGTCGTTGGGCGGATACGAGCCTTCGTAACGCCGTCAAGCTCGTGAGTTCAGCCGCGTGCGTGCTTGCGCGCGTGCGCATGCGTGGGCGTGCGTGTATCTTTGCATATGTGTGATGATGCTTATATATTTGTACTGGCGATATTGAAAAATTATCAAACCTAATGCGTGTTCACAACCTATCGTGTTGAATATATATATATATATATATATATATATATATATATATATATATATATATATATATATATATATATATATATATATATATATATATATATATATATATATTCAACACGATTGTCAATACGTAATTGCATTGTCAACACATAACTAGGTTGTGAACACGCATTAGGTTTGATAACTTTTCAATATCGCCAGTACAAATATATAAGCATCATCACACATATGCAAACACACACACACGCACGCACGCACGCACGCACGCACGCACTCACACATACACATACATACATACACACACATACATACATACATACATACATATATATATATATATATATATATATATATATATATATATATATATATATTTATATTTATATTTATATATATATTTATATTTATATATATATATATATATATATATATATATATATATATATATATATATATATAAAATATACACCCACACACATATACATACATACATACATACATACATACACACACATACACATACATACATACACACACACATACATACATACATACATACATACACATATATATATATAATATATATATATATATAATATATATATATATATATATATATATATATATATATATATATATATATATATATATATATATATATACATATGTATCTATGTATGTGCTTGCGTGCGGGCGAGCGTGCGTGCGTGAGTGTTGACAACATGTTACGTATGGCAATCCCATTACATATTGACAAACATATGACAAATCGTGTTGACAACCTAGTTACGTGTTGATAATGCAATTACATATTGACAACCGTGTTAATATATATATATATATATATATATATATATATATATATATATATATATATATATATATATATATATATATATATATATATATATATATATATATATATATATATATATATATATTGAAAACATGTCACGTATGGCAATGCCATTTCGTATTGACAGATACAAATTATAACATACCAGCAAGCCTGATTATGTTTGTAGTTTCTCGGGGTGTGTCTATGTGCCGTGTCACTGGCTGGTGTCGTTAACACAATATGGGCCGGCGCGTTGGGTAACGAACTTGTCCTAGCACAATACGTCACACCGGCCGTCTACTTTGTCTCAATGGTGCGTACACGTCATTATTCACTAAACGTACACTGGCCGAACTAGATTCATCATACACATGTTTAAACTGTGAGCAAAAAGTGAACAATGCCTGATAAAACACGATTGTTAGTTTCCGTCTACATTCTTATAAAGAATATTCCAATGTTCGTAAACTTTTCCTAACCCTCGATTAAAATCGAAATTTTTTATACGTTGCGTTGTGTCTTTGGCGCATGTTCGCATTGGTTGTTGATTTGAATATTTATGTAACGGG
>OY759266.1:33523450-33525950 GCA_963662155.1 Lamellibrachia columna | reverse complement strand
ACCCCTTTGGCCTCCCCTTTGGCCTCCTCCTTTTGTCTACCCTTTGGCCATTCCCTTTGGCCTCCCCCTTTGGCCTACCCTTTGGCCTCCCCTTTAGCCTCCCCCTTTAGCCTCCCCTTTGGCCTACCCCTTTGGCCTCCCCCTTTGGCCTACCCCTTTGGCCTCCCCTTTTGGCCTACTCCTTTGGCCTCCCCTTTAGCCTTCCCCTTTAGCCTCCCCTTTGGCCCACCCCTTTTGTCATACTCCTTTAGACTAACCATTTGTCCTCCCCCTTTGGCCTCCCCCTTTGGCCTCCCCCTTTGGCCTAACCCTTTGGCCTCCCCCTTTGGCCTACCCCTTTGGCCTACCCCTTTGGCCTACCCCTTTGGCCTCCCCCTTTTCGAGACGCCAGATACGCCACTGAATAATGTATGGAGAGAACAAGATATTTAAGTTCATTGCCAACCAAGAATGTCACCGAAAATGTAAATAATCTAGTATTTATTTTTTACAATTAATGGCAATTCCCAAGTTCCCCATAAACCATGCTAGTGCTGGCTGTAGTGTTAACCCCAAGTAAAATGCTACACATTTCCTATTCAGTTTTCAATTTCTTTCAAGTACTTTCCACATAACAAAACTGGGTAAATAAGAAAATAACAAATTCAAACTGCATGTCATCATGAAGGCTTAGTTTCTTAACTTAATAAATTATCGAAAACACTGCTCGGTTTGCCTGATCATATATTATAAATATATAATTGAAATTCTACCTTTTAAGCTTCTTGCCTAGATATGTATAATTATCATCGATATTATGTGTTTGCACCGTATGTTTCAAAGTTACTCCAAAACAATACAAACATTAGTGGTGATATATTTACACTTTATATAAATCCAGTAATGCAGGTGTGTCTGTTATTATCTAACGAGTGTGTAATTATTTCCTGACAGGCCCTGCGACTAAGTACTTCCGCCCGCCGAGAAACCACCGTTGGCGAAATCGTCAACCTGATGTCTGTCGATGCGCAGAAGTTGCAGGATGCTCCGGTCTTTCTGCACCTGCTCTGGTCGGCTCCCCTCACCATTGGTCTGTGCATGTACTTCATGTGGCAGCAGCTCGGACCTTCCGTTATCGCAGGACTTCTAATCATGCTGCTCATGATTCCTGTCAATGGCGTCATTGCACAGAAGACGCGCAAACTACAGGTAACCACAACTCTTCTATTTCCAAATAACAAAATAAAATGTACAATACGATATGAATACATTGAAGCTAAACACGTGAATGTAGATCAAGTTATTGACGGAAATATTTTCTTAACATTTAGAGGAAGGTAGAAGTAAGACTAAAACATATTAAAAAAGAGGGCATCAGGAGTAATAAAGAACCGTGAAGAGTTGACATCATAAGCTTCGTTATAACAGTCAATGGAAATATGTTTAGGTCTTGTGTATAAGTGGATTATAGCTGTGCTTAATTACACTAGTAGAAGACGTTGGTATTTCAGTAATCCAGTAAATGTTTCCTTATGTCTGCAAGGTGACGCAAATGAAATGCAAAGACGGAAGAATAAATTTAATGAATGAACTGCTCAACGGTATAAAGGTGTGGACATGTTTCTTTATTGAGCGTGGAATTACTTAATTAGATAAATAAAAAAAACAGTGTAGTGATAGTGTGAAAATATAGTTCTTTCATTAACGGAAAACCGATGCTAATTCTTTCTATATCAATGAAAAAATATTTACCTTAAAAATACTTGTAAGAAATCATGCTGTGAATAAACATTTCCGGGTCTTCGTGAAATGTCTGTAATATGCGAAATTATGCTCGTATCTACACATTCACGTTGGATATGCATAACAAGCCGGAAAAGCGAATATAATTCAAATATATTTCCGTCAGAAAAAGGATGGTTGTAGTAACCTACCGAAATGAATATATATATATATATATATATATATATATATATATAGATATACATACATATATATATATATATATATTTATATATATATATATATATATATATATATATATATATATATATATATATATATATATATATATATATATATATATATATAATTATATATATATATATATATATATATACTATATATATATATATATATATATATATATATATATATATAAAAGCACGCACACACACACACACACAAACTCACACACGCACACACACACATACAATCATGCATATGCATATTTCGTTGTTATTATTATTATTATTATTATTAATTACTCCCGCCACGTGGTATCACATTAAACACACACACACACACACACACACACACACACACACACACACACACACACACACACACACACACACACACACACACACACACACACACACACACACACACACACACACACACACACAAACACACACAAACACACACACACAAACACACACACACACACACACACACACACACACACACACACACACACACACACACACACCGAGCTTGGGTCTACCGGAGATTATTTTAG
>OY759266.1:33485950-33520950 GCA_963662155.1 Lamellibrachia columna | reverse complement strand
ATGTTGTTTTTAGTGCATTGCATTTAAGTATGGTTACAAGTATACAGTATTTTCTCTGTCGTTAGAAGTATGTCGTGTTTACAAAGAATTCTCCTGTGACTTGTTATTTCAGAGGAAGTCCTCAAAGTCGACGAAGGCGTATTCAGCTGGAACCGAAGCGAAAAGCCCACTCTCATAAAGTAAGTTTTTTTAATAGTAAGTACTGACGTTTTATTGATTTATTACAAAGCAAAATATACATTGATGTTTGCAAAACGGACTACGTATACATTTATTTCAGTCTTTTCGCTCACGAATACTTCAATGATTAGCGAATATCTTCAGTGTTTAGTTAGTATATTTACGTCTCCCTTTATAGCATCAATCTGAAGGTGCCAGAGGGGAGTCTGGTGGCCGTTGTTGGTAAAGTCGGCTCGGGGAAATCTTCCCTCATCTCTGCACTGCTTGGAGAGATGGAACTCGTGGAAGGTCACGTCAATGTCAGAGTGAGTACGGTCTCTATTTATCAAAGGTCATCATTTTACATCAACTTATGGTCATCCCATCGCGTTTTCAAATTTATTTCCAATGACATAGCATATCCTGTATATTCATGTGTTCCTCGGGTTGATTGCATTAGCTGCTTTCCTTTTGTATAAAAGAACTGCTTGTTTTGTATAAAGGAACTGCTTATTACATTTCCAATTCATTCTCATTTGTATTGCCGTTGAGTATTATCAGGCATAACCCATAGATTGGAGATTGTTTGGATTTTTTTTCACAATATTGGCTGACTTCACGTCATCTTCTGAAAGTCCACATCTGAGTGAGACTGATGTCTAGATACTGCAGACATCACATTATGCACCAATCATCAACAGTTAGGCCAAATGTCTAGCAGAAATGAACTGTTTGTGTAGGACACGTAACGATCTGTCCATTCGCAAATATTATGATACGTAAATTAAGCGTTTAGATTCTCCCGACGATCGGGTTCGTTGGCGCGTTATGAAAACACTCCCAAAGGATCCCGATCACGCAGACGATTGGGATTAGGAGGGAGTCGATATCGATGCGTAACACGTTTATGTGAACTACGCGTTGCAGGGGTCGGTGGCCTACGTGCCACAGCAGGCGTGGATCCAGAATGCCACTGTCAAGGACAACATCCTCTTCAACAAAGACTTCAGAGAATCACGATACCAGAAGGTCATTGACGCATGCGCCCTCGGACCAGACCTGGACTCCCTACCTGGTGGAGACGAGACAGAAATAGGCGAAAAGGTGAACATACGTTATGCATGCTAATAGAAAACTATAGTAGTTCACAATACTATCAAGTTTGCTAGACTAGGAATTTTTTTATTTACAATTAGGCCGACGTATTGAATGCACTAGTTTAACCCTACACTACATTCCGCTCTGTCACATCTCCGGATACCGTTACAGCCTCTGCTAAACCAGGTTAGAAAGGTATATGCGTCTCTGAAAAAAATAACAAATTCTTGTGGGATTTATACATTAAATGTGCCATCGCAATTCATTTATTCCATCCGAATCACCATCTGTAATTTTAAAATCAGTCGAATGTGAATAGTTTAAGTGACTAAATTTTGAATGTAAGATCTGCTCATATGCAAAAGTGTGAGTAGCTAAATTGCATAGTGCACTAACGAGATAGTATGTCGTGTCGATTCTAGATGTGTCCGATTTTTTTTGGCAAATGAATTTGAAATGAGACTAGCAAAAACTCGAATTACGGAAGTAGCTTTAACTGTCTCATATGATGTCCGGCGTCAAAGGGCATCAAAGTGAGCGGCGGTCAGAAGCAGAGAGTTAGCTTGGCGAGGGCCGTCTACCAGGACTGCCAAGTCTATCTACTCGATGACCCGCTCTCGGCTGTCGACACTCACGTCGGTCGGCACATCTTCGACCAGGTCGTCGGGCCCAACGGTCTGCTTAAGAGAAAGGTGGGTGTACATAGTTCTCTAAACAGGACATATCTTCGACCAGGTCGTCGGACCCAATGATCTGCTTAAGAGGAAGGTGGGTGTACATAGTTCTCTAAACAGGATACATCTTCGACCAGGTCGTCGGGCCCAATGATCTGCTTAAGAGGAAGGTGGGTGTACATAGTTCTCTAAACAGGATAAATCTTCGACCAGGTCGTAGGCCCAATGGTCTGCTTAAGAGGAAGGTGGGTGTACATAGTTCTCTAAACAGTACATACCTTCGACCAGGTCGACGGGCCCAATGATCTGCTTAAGAGGAAGGTGGGTGCATATAGTTCTCTAAACAGGATAAATCTTCGACCAGGTCGTAGGGCCCAATTGACTGCTTAAGAGGAAGGTGGGTGTACATAGTGCTCTAAACAGTACATACCTTCGACCAGGTCGACGGGCCCAATGATCTGCTTAAGAGGAAGGTGGGTGTACATAGTTCTCTAAACAGGATAAATCTTCGACCAGGTCGTAGGGCTCAATGGTCTACTTAAGAGGAAGGTGGGTGTACATAGTTCTCTAAACAGGATAAATCTTCGACCAGGTCGTAGGGCCCAATGGTCTGCTTAAGAGGAAGGTGGGTGTACATAGTTCTCTAAACAGTACATACCTTCGACCAGGTCGACGGGCCCAATGATCTGCTTAAGAGGAAGGTGGGTGCATATAGTTCTCTAAACAGGATAAATCTTCGACCAGGTCGTAGGGCCCAATTGTCTGCTTAAGAGGAAGGTGGGTGTACATAGTGCTCTAAACAGTACATACCTTCGACCAGGTCGACGGGCCCAATGATCTGCTTAAGAGGAAGGTGGGTGTACATAGTTCTCTAAACAGGATAAATCTTCGACCAGGTCGTAGGGCTCAATGGTCTGCTTAAGAGGAAGGTGGGTGTACATAGTTCTCTAAACAGTACATACCTTCGACCAGGTCGACGGGCCCAATGATCTGCTTAAGAGGAAGGTGGGTGCATATAGTTCTCTAAACAGGATAAATCTTCGACCAGGTCGTAGGGCCCAATTGTCTGCTTAAGAGGAAGGTGGGTGTACTTAGTGCTCTAAACAGTACATACCTTCGACCAGGTCGACGGGCCAATGATCTGCTTAAGAGGAAGGTGGGTGTACATAGTTCTCTAAACAGGATAAATCTTCGACCAGGTCGTAGGGCTCAATGGTCTGCTTAAGAGGAAGGTGGGTGTACATAGTTCTCTAAACAGTACATACCTTCGACCAGGTTGACGGGCCCAATTATCTGCTGAAGAGGAAGGTGGGTGTACATAGTACTCTAAACAGGACACATCTTCGACCAGGTCGTAGGGCCCAATGGTCTGCTTAAGAGGAAGGTGGGTGTACATAGTTATCTAAACAGTACATACCTTCGACCAGGTCGTAGGGCCCAATGGTCTGCTTAAGAGGAAGGTGGGTTTATATAGTTTTCTAAATAGGATACATCTTCGACCAGGTCGTCGGGCCCAATGGTCTGCCTAAGAGGAAGGTGGGTATATATGGTTCTCTAAACAGGATTCAGCTTCGACAGGGTGTCGGCCCAAACGGTGTGCTTTATATTAATATGAAACTTCTATAGCACATATGTCGGCAGGAACCTGAGCCCAGAGACGCATCAAAACATAATCATAAGGCATTATCATAAAGAGGGATGCGCAAAAGTCATTGTCGGAACAAGGGACCAACCGAAGGTTTATGGTGGAAATGCAAGGTAGTAATAGTTTCAGTTGATTTCATAGTGATGGGAATTTATTCCAGACTCTAGGCGCAGCTACAGAAAAAGCACGTTTGCCCAAGTCCAGCTTAGAGACTGAGGAACAATACGTTGTTGTGAAATAGACGATCTGAACTGCCTATTGATATATGAAAGATGCAGGAGACTAGCCAAGTAGGATGGTTATTGTGTAGATAGAACACAATATGTAAGAGAGGACAGTTTAAATGTGATTCAATGTGTAACAGGAAGCCAGTGTAACTGTTGACGTAGTGGTAATGATGGTGACAACGAGGCGCCATGAGTACAGCAAGTGCACGAAAATGTTGCTCGCGTTGCAGTTTAGCAAAGTCTCTTTCAGCAATGTTGTTTAGTAGTTAATTAAAATAGTCAAGGCGGGGTGGGTGAGAGAAGTACTAATGTCCTTCTGATGGGAAAGTTGAAACACTTATCACGTTAATTCCGTCTGATATAACTTTGAAAGGGAAACCATTTTATACAAATTAGGTCATATTATAAGTAGAGGTAAGTCATTACTATCTGTCTCTCAGTCTGTACGTATGGCTGTCTCCCCTCTTAGAGCAATATATTAAGGTGATTAATGATGTGTAGCGAAGAGCAGCAAAACGAATGAACTAGGGTTTAGCTATGCACTTGTGCATGAGCTCCCCTTTTCAAAATCAGACCAATTTAGTTTTTCAACTGTGACTTATACAAATTACAAATACATTATAAAAAATTTGCCTCATAAATGAGTGATGTTTTGCAGGAAATGTATGTTTCGGGTTCAATGTGGGGGGTGGATTGAATTGAGAATACGTCACGTGTTTGCACAGACGCGACTCCTGGTGACCAATAGCGTCGCCTACCTGCAACAGATGGACGCCATTGTGGTAATGCAGAACGGAGAGATCTCCGAAATTGGCACATTCCAGGAATTGCTGAGTCATAAGGCGGACTTCGCAGAATTCGTCGTCACCTATCTGAACGACCCCGATATCTACAACGAATTAGACCCTGATCGTGAGTAGTAGTGGCCTCTGAGGGCAGAGTGGGTCTGACCGTGGCACAACGGTAAGGTGGTAGCCAACGGAAGACGGTTCAATACCCAGATGGCGCCACCCAACAATCCGGTCCGTCTTACTGTATGTTGTTGCTTACATTGATCGTGTATGAGGCTTTCAGTAGTCCCTCGATTAATGTCTTGTGCGACAGTTAATCGTTCAAATGTTTCCATTTATGCCTGATGCACTAGAATCCCTCCGTCAAGCTTCTTCCCTTAGTTGCGAAACAGTCCAACATCCATATTTTGTTCGAGATGGACATTGTTAAAAAAGTAAACTGCTCGTAAGGGCTATGACCGGATTGTCGAATAAATGCTGCCACCACGTGGCTTTGTTTGCAAATCCCCTCATTGTGGTAGGCGTAATGTGACACCACTCTGTGTGTCGACGGCATTTGTTTTGAATGTAGTTAATATTATCTGATAACATTTGCCTTCTGGGACCTCTACGTTCATCTCGCTACCCCGGGCTGCTAGCTATCACGTATCATCCATTGTGTTCGTGACAGACTCATTCTAGACACAGCTGCCCAATTGTTTTATCCGTGTAGTGTGTCTTGCATCGACTACGCCACGCAAGTTCTGTTGAGCAAATGTGTTATTTAGTTTTAATGAAATTATCGGGCAAACATTTAAGTTAATTTTGGTTTGACCGAGACGAAACTATGCGTGAAAATGTGACTACATACTTTATGCGTTCTCATCGAGGCTATTAGATCTAACGATGAAAGTTAAACTTTCGATGACGTATTTACAAAAGTACACACTCTTTAAGGAAACCGATTTCGCATATATTACTTAAAAGATTTCCCCAGTACCGATTGGAACACCAACGAACCTGATTTGTGATGGGCTAGATTAATTGTGGAAACATATTTAATGAAATGTAAACGTTCAGTTAATTATGTCATGTGAAACTATTATGTCACGTGTCGATCCAGCCTTGTTGGAGCTGCAACGGCAGTTGTCGGGTTTGAGCGACGCAACGCTCTCGGATACCAGCGAGCAGATGTCTGATCCAGCGCGTGGCTCGGGGTCAGAGAATGCGAGAACACCAAGTCTAAGGTAAGTGACGTATCACACATCGTCAAATGAACCGAGTGGAATAACTGACCTGACGATTCTCGGGAGGGAGACTGATAGCATGGACCTCGCATCAAATCTACACCTCGAATCAAAGGAGTAAATAGTATAGTGATTATAGTAAGTAATTGGCTTAATCAAATTTGATGGCATTATGCTTGCTAATATGGTACAGGTGCTGCAGACTACATGATACTCAACCATCACTTCGCGCATTATCCATAACACTTCAAAGTGGGTACAAACTGCAATAACATAATTATTTGAGGTATTTATAATTAGTACATGCGCCTAACAACAGATTTGTAGGTGTCATTATGTACGAATTGGCCCAGAACAAGCTGATTTTAAGCTGCGTTTATACGACGCAATGCTTCGCCGTTATGATGTGATTTTCACGTAACTAAAGAATCATGTTACTTGGGTTACGATTGTCTGAAAACGTCATTGCATCGACACCAATAAATATGCTTCATGTATTTACCTTTCTGTTTATGTATGGCGGAACGGGAGGGTTATTTCCTTGTTCTTACAGGCAGTGAACAAGAAGCATATTTATGTGGTCAAGAAACTAGTAGAAGAATAGTTGTAATAGCATAGAAAACATTCCAAGATATGTCAACTCTTCTAAAGAATAGGAATATGTCGATGCACGCCGCGATAACAGTTCTCATATGTGATATGGAGGTGAAACCTCCGAATAAAAGGCCGAGGGAAAAATGGAAATGACTCAAAGCTATAGTCAGCTAAAGAATAAATAGATAGTTTAATCGGATTAATCGAAAGACAGCCAATGACAACCAACTTCTTACAAGTACAAAGTAGATAGTTGCGCTGATTGCTGTGATCGCTAACATTACCAGACATCGGCACTTGTAGAAGAAGAACAACAACACTAACTCCATTTACTTGTTCTAAGGGCGTCATTATTATATCATTGGCGTCATACAACCAGCCAACCACAGCGATGCGTTGGTTCCTTGTGGTGTGATCAACCATACACACGCTGGTAGCACTAGTCCTGATTCACCTGACTTTAGTCTTTTTACTCCCCGGCAGAGCATAGACCATCAACGACACCTTTCCACCGGACACGGTTTTGGGCTCGGGCTTGCAGTTCTCTCCATTTGTATTCTGCTTTTGACATCTCTGCTTCTACATCTCTTCGCCATTTACTTACACAAGTTTGGATCTTCTGTAGTGTGGATGTTGTAGTACGCCATATGTATGATCCATATATTAACACCGCCTTAATATTTGAGTTAAAAAGCTTGTTTGGTCTTGGAATTTCTTTGGACTTCCATATCTTATTAAACACGATGAACGCTGCCCTTGCTATCCAAATCCTAGTCCTTACATCATTATTTGTTCTTGCTGTTGTGTCCACAATGCTTCTTTGTTACGTGAAAGTAATTCATCTAGTAATGTAACTTGGCTGTTGTTCTTGTTGTTGATCTTCACATGATCACAGTTTTGCCTTTTTCACATTCAATCCTAACGTGACTGCAGTTGTTTCATTATTGGTTTCCTTGCATTTGATTCTGGTTGAGTAAAGGAAGAGACATAGATCATCTGGTTGGTCCCATATTGTCCACTGTAAACATTTTCTGTATGTGTTCTTATGGTCCAGTATATGGCCATTAGGAACAGAAGTGGCGACATGATGCAGCCCTGTTTCACGCAAGTCTCTACCTCAAATTTGTATGTGGTCTCCCCTTCGTGTAGAACTCGGAATTTCCTTGTATGTCGCTTTGATTTTCATTCAAACAAGGTAGTAATTTAGGATATCTTTAAATTTTCACTGGTATTGTTTCCGTTTGACCCCAATTTTTTGTAGGATTTTCCTGTTGTAATTGATTAATACTATTTTATGGAGAGGGTCTCTTCATCTTACACATATGTTATCCGAATATATTTCAGAAGACGACGGTACAAACGCAAGTCTCTGAAAACGCCGTCGTTGGAAGGCGAAAAAACGACAAAGAAAACGTTATCGAGCGCGTTGGGCAGCCACAGACTGACGGCTGACGAACTGGCTATGAGTGGCTCCGTAAGTTCTACATAAAATCTGCTTCCTGCTTCTATGTCCTCGTCGTGCACCATGCAGCGAATTCTATATATGTTTCACAAACGAGGAAAGTAGATGGGGTATAATGGAGCATATAAATCAAATCAGTCATACCTTTTGTTATTACCAAATATTGTATGTTCTTTTCTAGCAAAGCTACGTAATACAATAAAGCAACTTGTTTCCAAAGCATTCATGAACATGTATTTTATTGTTTTTACGACAAATGTCCTTTTAAGTACATCGAAGCAACAAGAAGATACTGACAAATGTTTTGAGTTTTAGTTAACAGCACACCTGATTAAGTTGCCAAAACAACGTCAGTGATACATGCTTTATTTGTATTGCGTAATTGTAGAGTGATCCATATAACAACAATGGTGTTTCAACATGTGCTGTCGCAGGTGAAGCTGTCTGTGTTTACGAGCTATTTGCGGGCTTGCGGATACGTCTTCTGGCTCGGCATCATTGTGTGGTGCCTACTGTTCGTCGCGTCACAGACAACAGCCAACATCTGGCTTAGTATGTGGAGTAATGACAAGCCAGGCCCCAATGGAACCGTAGACACGACCTTGCGTGATCTTCGCCTCGGGGTTTACGGCGGGCTTGGAGCTATTCAGGGTAAAAGATGATAAGCTGTTGAGCGATAATGAAGTGTGTTCCTGGTTTATTGTAGTATATGACTGCAATGTTGTGCGATGGAGTAATTGTGTGGCGATATTTTCTATTTTATATTATATTTTAAAAAAATGGAGATACAAAAAAATTGCGTTTCTGCATGTACAGTGCATACTATTACAAATACAAACATAAATATACAACAGTAAATACCTGATGTGTCAGACACAATTATGCATACACAATATTAAAAACACATTCATTTATTAATTTTTTCCTTCCCAGTTCTTCATATCTTCTAATTAAAAATCGCTGATCGCCGAAGGCAAACACGAACGAACATATCTTGTCGCACTAGCCTTAGGCATTCTAATTCGTCCGCTACGTTCAATGATTCTGTTTTCAAAATCCGCCTTCAGTGGGTACGTGTCGTCATGAAGTATGTCTGTCAGTTTCTTTGTCAGTCGTCCCTGTTAGTATGCAGCAGACACAGCCATAAGTAAGCACACTAGATATGGCAAAAGTAAAAATCATCTGTAAGATCTGAGAACGGATGTCAAACATCTTATCTTTCTCAAACAGGATAGTCGAGTGTGTGCTTTTTTGATGATGGCGTTGGTTTTTTCTTTCCAGCTTAATACTTTATCAAAGACGACCCTAGATACTTGTATGTCTCCACTCGCTCGACATTAACTCCTTTAATGGCGACGGAATCAGGCCCACTTTTGTTTGTTTTATTTCCATCAGCATTTCTTTAATCTATCGAACGTTAAATTCCAGATAGTTCTGGTCACACCACCGAACGAATATGTCAATCTCCTGTCGGGTGTCATCGTCGACAGTTATATGTCCTATCAGTACGGTGTCGTCAGCGTATTTGTCAATCATACAGTCATCGTGACAGCTTCTACAATGGGCCGTCAACAGAGAAAACAAAAATGGCGATACAACGGTACCCTGTCGCGGACCAGGGTTGGTGCAGATGATGTCCGATATAAAATTATGTTCTGTAGCAGGAGGTTGCTGGTGACTGCAAGATTTGCGTTCTGACTGCACTTTGACAAACTATGGACGGTTTGTGAGATAATTTAAAATCCACGTTATGGTTTATGCTTGGACCTTCATAGTTAAAAGTTTGTTTTAGAGTAGGTGAGGATGTATGGTATTAAGGGCACTGGAAAAATCGTAAAACATCAGGCGAATGCACGTGTCCGGTTTTTCCAAATGGGAGTAAATGCTATTTAAAACGTGTAAAATAGCATCATGTACATTTCTGTTCTTTCTGTAAGCACATTAAAAAGGATCCATAAATTATGATACTTGCTCCTAAAGGTGTACAAGTACAACTCTCTCAAACACTTTCATGACACAAGATGTAAGAGATACAGGACGCAGATCATTCATAACTTTAATTAGCTGCTTTTTTGGCGCAGCCACAATACAAGATGTTTTCCAGATCACGGGAACCGTTCAGTGGCTGAGCGAGAAGTTAAAAATATGACATAAAATTTCATACAGCTTGTTCTCAAAACATTTGTTCTGACCCAATCTGGTTTTACCGCTTTGTTTGACTTGGTTTTTAAGCACCTTAGGAACTTCTTCCTCAGAAACAGTAATCTCCCCTTGTTCCTGTGTGGGCCGGTTTGCCAGTCTGTCCCTTATCCCCTCCGGCTCAAAACCAAAATCATGACAATCAAAACGTGGATATAATCTGTTTAGGTCGTTAGCATAGTCAGCGAAGTTAGAGTTTACCTGATTTCCGTTGTCTTTTTTGTAATCACTCATCAGCCCTTCGCACACCTTTTTATGTTGTTTGTCTGAAAATATTCTTCTATTTTCGTTTTGCACTCTAATTTCCCTTTCCTCGTCTCTCTCTTCAATTCCTTCTGTATCTCTCATATCTTATCTCTGTCTTTCTCTACAAAACCTTTTATCTTTCTATTCAATTGCATTCTGTTGCATTCTGGTAATATAATAATTATTCAATTGTGCTAACAAAAGCTACTTTAATGAAACATATTATTAAATTCACGAACAACGACAAGTTGAGAATAAATGTTTGTAGTAAATTAATGAGTGAGTAATGACTGGCATATTAACTCGAGAAAACAATCACATCATGTTTCTTCCTTGTGAAGATATGTTCGTAGTTCGATCACATGGAAGAAGATTGTTTCTATATATGTATTATGTGTTCCACTTCGACTGCAGCCGTCGCGACGTTGGGCCAGGCGTTCGCCGTCTCCATCGGGTGTGTGAGAGCTTCCCGCGTCCTCCACTCTAGGTTGGTCGCATTTTAACTTACCGAAGTGCGCGGTATATAGAACATTTATTAATTTCAAAATTCGTGCATTGTTAAGTGGTGGACACCTAGTTTTTGATGGCCTGTAATTATAATAAAGAGTATTTAGAATATAATGACCTTATTTTCTTCATCTTCTCGCCTTTGTCAATGTCACTTTCTTCATTTAGAGTGCCGTATGGTCTGGCATTTATGATGATAACAATGACAATAAATGTAGTAATATATGCACTACTTGTGAATACATTGTGGGTGTTCACATGCGTTGCAATCGTAGATCAGCCAAGTTATTACTGGATAACTGCTTGTAAGCGAATGCATGTACAACATGTGTTAAGTCAATTGTAATTGGTCTTCGAATGTTAGGCTTCTGTACCGGATGCTGCGCGCGCCGATGTCATTTTTCGATACGACCCCTATCGGAAGGATCGTGAACCGCTTCTCGAAGTAGACATCAACATTCCGATGACGATACGTATTTGGTTATCAACATGGACGTCTGTCATCGCGACGATAATCGTCATCTCCTACAGCACGCCGATCTTTTTGTCTGCCGTTCTTCCACTCGGTCTGCTCTACTACTTCGTACAGGTAATGTCACCCTTCCAGGTATGCTCTACTACTTCGTACAGGTAATGTCACCCTTCCAGGTCTGCTCTACTACTTCGTACAGGTAATGTCACCCTTCTAAGTATGTTCTACTACATCGTACAGGTAATGTCACCCTTCTAAGTATGTTCTACTACATCGAACAGGTAATGTCACTCTTCCAAGTCTGCTGTACTGCTCCGTTCAGATAATGTTACCATCCCAGGTCTGCTTTACTACTTCGTACAGGTAATGCCACCCTTCCAGGTCTGCTCTACTACTTCGTACAGGTAATGCCACCCTTCCAGGTCTGCTTTACTACTTCGTACAGGTAATGCCACCCTTCCAGGTCTGCTTTACTACTTCGTACAGGTAATGCCACCCTTCCAGGTCTGCTTTACTACTTCGTACAGGTATTGTCACCCTTCCAGGTCTGCTTTACTACTTCATACAGGTAATGCCACCCTTCCAGGTCTGCTTTACTACTTCGTACAGGTAATGTCACCCTTCCAGGTCTGCTTTACTACTTCGTACAGGTAATGCCACCCTTCCAGGTCTGCTTTACTACTTCATACAGGTAATGCCACCCTTCCAGGTCTGCTTTACTACTTCGTACAGGTAATGTCACCCTTCCAGGTCTGCTTTACTACTTCGTACAGGTAATGCCACCCTTCCAGGTCTGCTTTACTACTTCGTACAGGTAATGTCACCCTTCCAGGTCTGCTCTACTACTTCGTACAGGTAATGCCACCCTTCCAGGTCTGCTTTACTACTTCATACAGGTAATGCCACCCTTCCAGGTCTGCTTTACTACTTCGTACAGGTAATGCCACCCTTCCAGGTCTGCTTTACTACTTCGTACAGGTAATGCCACCCTTCCAGGTCTGCTTTACTACTTTGTACAGGTAATGTCACCCTTCCAGGTCTGATTTACTACTTCGTACAGGTAATGCCACCCTTCCAGGTCTGCTTTACTACTTCGTACAGGTAATGTCACCCTTCCAGGTCTGATTTACTACTTCGTACAGGTAATGCCACCCTTCCAGGTCTGCTCTACTATTTCGTACAGGTAATGTCACCCTTCCAAGTATGTTATACTACATCGTATAGGTAATGTCACCCTTCCAAGTCTGCTGTACTACTTCGTACAGGTAATGTCACCCTTCCAGGTCTGCGATACTACTTCGTACAGGTAATGTCACCCTTCCAGGCCTGCTATACTACTTTGTAAGGTAAAGTTGTCCATCGGAATCTGCTCTAATATTTCGTACAAATAATGTCACGCTTTCACGTCTGCTCTACTACTTCGTTTAGGTAATGTCTTCATCTCCATCTGCTCTACTACTACGTACAGGTAATGTCACCCTTGAGGTAGTGCATATAAATTATAGCAAAGTGTGCGAACTGTACCATTATTATTGTTCCCTGATAACATAAAGGCAGGAACACAACTTAATATAGTAATTACAATTATTGTAACTTAATTATATAATATCAAATAATAACTAAATTAAACGTTACCATAATAATGCTTATATAATTATAAATGATATGCAAAAGTTATAAAATGTTCTAAATAAGAAATTAATATAAACAAATATTGTTCGAACGAAGCCGTTAATACATACAATAAGACGTACTGTCGCTGACAGCTGGTGATAACACAAACGAGAAGTTCACACGTGTGCAATTCCAGTTTCTTTTATTTAAGTTTAATAGACCCTACCTCACACCTCACAAGATTTTACTGTATATACTAATAAAGCAATTCGTCATCCCTTTTAGTAGAACGCTTTTTAATCCCAAAGATCTTGTTTCACTAGAAAGAAGTTTATTAAAATGAAATTTATGAACATGAAGCCTAACGTTGTAAATAGACAAGGGAACAAGCCGATGTCGTGGTAACGCTAGCATACGTAATTTTTCTTTTCTTAGAGATTCTATATTTGCTCGTCTCGCCAGCTGAAGCGGATAGATTCGATCCGCCGATCGCCAATATACGCTCACTTCGGCGAGACGGTGACTGGCACCAGTTCTATCCGCGCCTACGGGCAGCAGGAACGCTTCATCGAGCGTTCCGACTTCCTCGTGGACGAAAATCAGAAGGCGTATTTTTTAAGCATTGTATGCAATCGGTAAGTCGGGCCGCGTCTGTTTATAAAGCAACACTGACTTGTGGTCTCTCAATTTTATTTTAATCTAAGCAGAAAAAATGTGTATTTTTAGTCATTCATATCTGTATCCACCATTCTCTGTTTGATGCCAAATTGGCCTGTAAAATTAGATCATGTTAATACAAATGGCATCACTTAAAGTGACCTTATTGACCCACATAACCCAAATGACAATTGTCTTCATGTCATAGCAATTTGGATGGTCTCCTACAACTTTCATTCAGTATTTGTTCTAATGTGGCTACCCATCTAATCCTTCTCTTTTTAATCATAATCATTCAAGTTGTTTTCATACCTGTCTTTCAAATTTACGAAAACTACCATTCTAGCGATATGTTCCGCTGCGACACAACAAATCGAGTAGACCTAATTGTATTTATCTGATGCTTCTGTGATTTCCAGATGGCTTGGTGCGTCTCTGGACTTTATTACTAGCTGCATTGTCCTGTTCGCTGGTCTTTTTGTGGTGTTGGAGAGAGATACGATCAGCGCTGGTCTCGCCGGACTCTCCGTGTCTTACGCGCTACAGGTACACATTTGACGCGGGAAGTTTAGTATTTAGTATTCATGGATACCGCCAGGTTAGATGATGGTTGATTGATTACTGTTGATGCGACAGAAATAGTCTGAAGACGTTTCAATGTCGCAATCAGTTCCCCATAATCCATGCCCCACCACAGCCTGACTGACGCCTGTCTATGAGGTCTGAGCGCAGCACGTCAAATAGGTTGGTGGAGCGCCTGCCCACTGAGCCCGTGTATTTGTTTAATCCAACAACCGCAGTTGTGCAGGGGAATCTTCGGGCATGCGCAATACATGGCCGAACATGGATCTACGAATCCTCTGTACTTGCTGCGACAGCGGTCCTGTGCTACAGCGCACGTACATATCGCCATTGTATACGAACCCAGCGCCCAGTTTCGATCGGTGGTACTGCCCAACTGCAACATCAACAGTCAACATTCGTTTGTCCTGTGGTAAATTGCGCCCGCGCATTCTCATCTTCCAGAAGGACTGGAAGGTGACGTTGTCCAGGGTACATCGAGTCTGCATGTCTTCGGTGCTGCAGGGGTTTTACTGGGTTTCCATTTCTCGTTGCTTCGCAGCTGATCAGATAATTATATGGAATTGTAATATTCAAGCATATGCTGGTTTTTTGGTATGTTTTGGAAATAAATATTCAGAGCCATGTGAGATGTTACAAAATGAATGACATTCCCATTGTGGTATCAAACTAGTCACAGCCTCCTTCGCCATGTGGCGCCTCGTATTGTAACTACCAAGTAATTTGACACGTACAGTGGCAAATCCCTTTGCCTCACTGATCATTAATTGATGAGTGATAACATTCTACAAGTAGTTTTGGAACAAAATAGATGTTCTGGATCAAAATGGAAGACATATTGTCAAAACCTGTCCTACACTAAATTGAATTGCGACATTGTATTTCTATTTAATGCATTAGTGATTATTTTTAATGTTATGTTGGATGCATTAATGATTATCATACATACAGGGTTATGTCGGATGCATTTCAGGTCAGTAGGGCATTTAACGTGATGGTGACGATGACATCTGATATGGAGACATATACATTGGCCGTAGAGAGAACCCACGAGTACATGGAACTCGAGGAGGAGGTTCGTCCATCATATGTATCTTTATTCTTCTTATGCAATAAAGCAGCCAGGTATCGATAGAATGAACTAGCAGAATTATACATCGTTGAACTGGCAGAAAAGCCACCGCAAGAACTAATAACGCTAAGGACAAACGTTTCCTAAATTTTAATTAGTTTACATTACACATTAGTTACAATTAAACCGTTTGTGTGCCGCCGTTGGCCGAATTATACGTAGACTTTCACTTAATACAATCACACTATCGAAAGTTCAAAGACGCGTCGCTCCGGAAGAGACGCTACCAATTATGTTAATACTGGCGCGATATAATAATATACATTAGATACGTCTAGCACACCTCCAAAAGTTGTATTGGTCAGCACTGCACATGAGTTAAAATTAAATTGTATATGTACCAACGTTATTCGAATTATCAGTAGAACTTGGATGCAATAACTGGACAATATAAACAATTCAGTGTCGTATACAACGC
Organism: Lamellibrachia columna; assembly: GCA_963662155.1. Classification (NCBI taxonomy): domain Eukaryota; kingdom Metazoa; phylum Annelida; class Polychaeta; order Sabellida; family Siboglinidae; genus Lamellibrachia; species Lamellibrachia columna. Next base: position 33,505,247 of record OY759266.1, on the reverse strand, counting down.
CAAACTCGCCACCAGTGGCGCCACCCACCATTTCACTACAGCCACAACTTACATTTGATTAAATACAATTAGGCATACAATTGTAGATATAAGTGTGTACTTGGTATTGGAAATTTAACTATAAACACGATAACGTCTGTTTTTGTATGAATCGATTTTGCGTCTCTCGTTGCACAAATTAGATGATGTAAAAAGTCGTAAAAACCAATTGCGTTGTACAGCCTACCAGTCGTTTACACCACTCCGCAATTGTCTATTTCGAATTTTTAATCAAGTTTTGACAGTGGTAATCTGATGATGGGTGGCGCCACTTTTGGGGCGTGTCTTCCAATGCTCAACGAAGCGTCGCCCGATCTGTCGGAAACATGCCAGTTGCTAAAGTAGTGTAGTTTTGACCCGACTACTGTTGCGGGGGTATCATTCTGAGAAAGGCAGGCATGCAGGCATGCAAGCAAGCAGACAGACAGGCAAGCAGACAGGCAGGTAGGAAACAGGCAGACAGGCTAGTTGGTTGCTCATGTTGAGAATACGTATGTTGTTGATGTTACGTAGACAGTATTTTAAGTGTGTTTAGGGGCTGGGGCATATTGTAACTACAGCAAATTGTAACATTGCCGTATCAAGCAAAATATGTCAACTACGGCTGGTGAAGTGTCGGGAAAGTAGCATCCAATGTGAATCGATTCATTTTTTATTTTTTTATTTTATAATTGTGCTTTGCTCCGCTACCAACTACTTCTTAGATAAGTATTTTTATATAGCCTATTCAGTTCTATTAGTTAGTTCTATTAAACAATTTAAACTCATACTAGTATGTTACATTTTACCTCAATGAAAAGTCGCTATAATGTTACACTTTGCCCCGCTGCCTGTTACAATTTGTATAACAGCGTATTTGTAACACTTTAGGAGACTTCACAAAACGTGCCATAGCGCAAATGTGCATTGCACTAAGTATTTATCAATACACATGAGGGAGATATTAGCGATTTTGTCGGTACTAAAACGTTTCAATCGAGTTACAATACGAACCGCAATCTTGAAATAAGCTGTTTTTTACGGTACGCCCCGGTCTTCCCTATGTGAACTCGCAAGACATGCCGTTTCTCTCGTCCTAGAATAATGCAATGCCGGTGTTGACGTTTTGATTGTTATATTACTATTCAACAGCTCGCGTCCGCTTCACTCTTTTTCTATAATTGTATCGGTGATTTAGTAAATTAAATGGAAGAAGCATTTAATCCCAGCGTCAATGTTGGAAGGTTTGACTTGTCGATTGTTTGCCAGGGACACTACGTAGAAGAGTCGGAGTGTTTGTGGCAGTGATTGTCACGAAGAAGGGACATGCGCATTAATATTACTCATACGTTCAATACGAGCAGTGCGATACAGTGGCGCCACCATATCACCACTGTCACAACTTACAACTTATAAGTTAAGGATGTAACTTACGAGTGTAACGATACACAGCGAAAGTCGATGAGGCGATGCAATACTATCGATCGTAAATTTAACTATCGATAGCCATCGTCGATAGTACAGTAAACTATCGATAGTAACGATAGTTGGTAAAATAAATCAGCAGAACTATTTATGTTACGATAATTTTGTTCGTAAGCGTGCTTTGTCCTTGTCCGATTATGTGTTCTACTAAGTCAGCGTCTCGTAAGATTCGCGGGCGATGCATTTCGTAAAGGTCAATCGTGACAGCTTAACAATTTATCGAAATCACCACTTGTGGCAGTGCCATTGTTGAACATTGCCTGACAAATACAACGTCAGTCGTCTTTTCTGTTCTTGCTGGGTATATTCTGCAACAAGATTTCTGTTTTTGTTCTGACAGGCTCCGGAGAGAGTGGAAGGCAACGAACCACCACCAGGCTGGCCGCTGTACGGTCGTGTCAAGTTCTACGACTACGCAACACGATATAGAACTGGACTACCCTTGGTGCTGAGAGATCTCAACTGTCAGATCAATGCCAACGAAAAAGTATTGAAACAGTTTATGCCAACTGTAAAATACACATGTATGAAATTGTATGTACATATACGTACATAGACCAAGCCGTAAGTACATATGTGCATGTATTGAAAAAAAAGTATTGTTTCTCAGATGCTGGGTCGCATGATGCTTACACCATGGCTCTCACACCACAAATCATTTTCTTCTCACAGGTCGGGATAATCGGTCGGACAGGCGCTGGCAAGTCATCCATGACGCTGGCTCTGTTTCGCATCATTGAGGCTACAGCCGGATCCATCGTCATTGACGACCAGGTGATTGAAAAAATCGGACTGCACGACCTGCGCTCTAAACTCACCATCATCCCGCAGGTAAGATCCACTATCATCGTTAATATACGTCTCCCCATCATCATCATCAGTATCGTGACGGTATAACCCTCGTTATGTTTCAGGACCAAAATGCTTAATCGTGGCTAAGCATCAGTATGACATTAGCAGTATTCACAACGTGAAATTGTACCAGCACACATGCGTACAATAATAGATACGTAATCGTAATGTAATAACTGATACATACGAATGGACATAGAATCAAGTCCATTGTATATTGCATTGTATCTCCAGTTTCACTGTCACGCAGGACCCAGTCCTGTTCACGGGCCCCCTGCGCACGAATCTTGACCCGTTCAACCACTACACAGACGAGGAAGTGTGGAGGTCGCTCGAGCATGCGCATCTCAAGGACTACGTGATGTCACTTCCGTCCGGCCTGCAGCACGACTGCGCAGAAGGCGGAGAAAATCTCAGGTATAAATTATGTACATGCATTGAGAGAAAAGTATGCATTACACCGACGAGTTCGCTGGCGAGTGTCTTGCCTCTTAAACATGTTAATTATTTAGGACTTCATTGACTTGTAGGCAAGGCAAAATTGTTACTTGTCCAGGGGACACCTTTTTATTTTTGTTCCCAGTTGTATTATATTTTCGTTTTCAAAACACGAATTAACCTGGCTATTATTTAATACATTACGTAATATACATACACCAACGTCTCAATATAAATAATATGCATTTGTTTCAGTTAAGTAAAACTATCATGTCATAAAGATGCACAGTTGTCTTGTAATGCCGTTACTGTTAAGTAAAAAGATTCGGCTTTCCCTGTTTCTTCTTGAAAATGTCAACTGCGTTACTTGCGGCCTCCGAAGGATAACAGTGTAAACTACAAGTAAGTCAAGCGTGTGTGTGTCTTTGTTGCAGCGTTGGTCAGCGCCAGCTGGTTTGTCTGGCTCGGGCGCTGCTTCGTAAGTCGAAGATCCTCGTGTTGGATGAAGCGACGGCCGCCGTCGACCTCGAGACGGATGATCGCATCCAAGCGACGATCCGTACTGAATTCGCCGACTCGACAGTTATCACAATCGCCCACCGACTCAATACAATCATTGACTATGACAGGTGTGTGCGTGTCATGATAGCTCTATGTACCCTAGTTTAAGCACACACGATTTTCACGACGCTTCCATAATAGTGTCATTTGGGTAGATCAATGTATGACCCTCGGATTAGGAAGCTGGTGGACTGCATGATCACAACATTTTATAAAGTTGGTAGTTTGCATATTTACTGTTACTGAGTATCACATTTGTATGGCCCTATACGCATGTGTATTATGTACACGTTTGGCAATAATGATCTGGTCCTTATTGCGCCGTTGTCTGCCCTCTGTCGTTTTCAGTTTGCATCACCAAATTTGATTCTTTTTTTTTCCGCTGGCAGCTCGCCAGCTGCAGTTATGAAATGCGACATCCGTATGACGCAGTAATTCTATGCTGCATTTCATAGGGTTCGAATTTATAATGGGGTTCCTGAATCATTCAATAGATGAGTCTATCCTAATATCTCCCAATTTCATTTGCATACAATTGATTTGCGAATTTAAAATTTAACTAGACACACGATAACTATTCTGAAGGGCGCAAGTGCTATGGCGTAACAAGCCGTAAACAACAATTGTGTTGCCCCACTTATCGATCGTGTGTACGATTCCGCCACTGTCCGTGTTTAGTTTAAAAACCATGTGGTGACAGCGGTGATATGCTGAGTGACGCCACAGTTTGGGAGTGTGGCATTTTAATGATTATAACATTGGTGCCACACGGTGAATTGGGCACCACTCTCTAGAATTTACCACGAATACGAGTTCATGACTTGTAAATAGAGTTCCACACACCATGCAAGACTTAGAGACAGGAAAGCAGCGTAGATATCCATTCGAGTGTTGATGTTTCCCTTCTTACGATGCTGTATCTGCATCGTCGCACGTTGCTGTAAATTGAGGAGAAAAAGATGGTGGCCCGAGCTAAAAGTTGCCGGCCTCGGGCCGCCGGGTAAGCTCCAATTGCTTACCCTGGGTAAATATTGTATGGCGACTTTTTATCTTCGCATCATGTGAATACACTTACAAAGCTGTACTAATTTTTAACAATAATGTTATGATGCTTCAAGGAGACGGTTTCGAATGTTTTGTAAAAGGAAAATGGGCATGACGGTACGAATGTTGCTACAAACTTTTCAATTACCAGTATCTAACAAAAGTAAATTATCATGTGGTTTCAAATTCATCTGAAATGAGGCCTTTGACAATACAACAACATTAACACGCCAAAAGGTTATAATTTAATTTGATTACTCAATCTTAGTCAATGTTACGACTTGAGCATTAGACCCAAACACTCACCTTTAAAACACCGGTGACACAATAATTCGTGTAGTCTTCCTGACTATATTCTTGAAGGGACGAATGTACACGACACTGCTCAATCGTTGAAGTTTATATCAATACGAAGAATCTAATAGTTTTTCTTTTCCCGATGACAGGGTGCTGGTCCTTGATAACGGGACCATCAAGGAATTTGATACTCCAGAAGCGCTACTGAAGAACAAAGACAGCATCTTCTACGGCATGGCCAAATAATCGGGTCTAGTCTGACAACATCTTCTACGGTATGGACATAGACAAGGGCCTAGTCTGACAACATCTTCTACGGCATGGGCATAGACACGGGTCTAGTCTGAAAACATCTTCTACGGCATGGCCATAGACAAGGGTCTAGTCTGAAAACATCTTCTACGGCATGGGCATAGACAAGGGTCTAGTCTGACAACATTTTCTACGGCAGGGGCATAGACACGGGTCTACTCTGACAACATCATCTACGGCGTGGGCATAGACAAGGGTCTAGTCTGAAAACATCTTCTACGGCATGGCCAAAGACACGGGTCTAGTCTGACAACATCTTCTACGGCATGGGCATATACACGGGTCTTGTCTGACAACATCTTCTACGGCGTGGCCATAGACACGGGTCTAGTCTGACAACATCTTCTACTGCATGGCCAAAGACACGGGTCTAGTCTGATAACATCTTCTACGGCATGGCCAAATACACGGGTCTAGTCTGACAAAATCTTCTACGGCATGGCCATAGACACGGGTCTTGTCTGACAACATCATCTACGGCATGGCCAAAGAATCGGGTCTAGTCTGACAACAACTTCTACGGCATGGCCATTGACACGGGTCTAGTCTGACAACGTCTTCTACGGCATGGCCAAAGACACGGGTCTTGTCTGACAAAATCTTCTACGGCATGGCCATAGACACGGGTCTTGTCTGACAACATCTTCTACGGCATGGCCAAAGAATCGGGTCTAGTCTGACAACAACTTCTACGGCATGGCCATTGACACGGGTCTAGTCTGACAACGTCTTCTACGGCATGGCCAAAGACACGGGTCTTGTCTGACAACATCTTCTACGGCGTGGCCATAGACACGGGTCTTGTCTGGCAACATCTTCTACGGCATGGGCATAGACACGGGTCTTGTCTGACAACATCTTCTACGGCATGGCCAAAGACACGGAACTTGTCTGACAGCATCTTCTACGGCGTGGCCAAAGACACGGGTCTTGTCCGACAACATCTTCTACGGCATGGGCATAGACACGGGTCTAGTCTGACAACATCTTCTACGGCATGGCCATAGATACGGGTCTAGTCTGACAACGTCTTCTACGGCGTGGCCAAAGACACGGGTCTTGTCTGAGATCGTATTCTACGACATTGCCAAATATCTGGGTCTAGTCTGACAACGTCTTCTACGACATGGTCAAATGCACGGGACAGACAACGTCAGACAAAACAGCTATATTTGTAGCCGTTTTAGGGCTTACTATACGTTACACCTTGGTGATCGCTATTTGATGTAGTGTCGTATAGAGAGTGTGTTATGTTGTTGTCCATCTGTCTCATAGAAATTGTCCATAACTATTGCAACTGCTTTTATTACTAGAAGACTTGACTATTGCAATTCCCTTTATCATAATATTGCTCTCATAGACATCTTGAAACTTGTTTTGCAAGGGTAGTTACCAGGTCTCCTCGTTTCTCTCACTCAGTGCTACTTCTAAAATCATGGCATTGTTTCCCTTTCCGATATCGCACTACTTTAAGATCTGCACAATTACCTATCAAGCACTTTCGTCCAAGCAACCAGCATATTGACATTCATTGCTCACTCACAAGACAGCCCAGACGGCTTCGATCATCTAGTTATAATATATTTTTTACCGAATGTTAAGACAAATGTCAGAACTAGATCTATTTCAGTTACTGGACTGACTCTGTGGAACTCACTCTCTGTTAGCTAAGTATGTGTGAAATATAAAAATATATATAACAACATTTCGCCATGAACTAACAACCTACCTGTTTAAACTTTCTTATCCTCCGTAGCTTCCCAGCGTACTAATCCAACTGTTTACAACTGGATATGCTAATCAATTATGAAGACCAAAAAATGTGCTTTAAAAAAAACTTAAAACTAAAGAAATCCATAATATATAAGTCAATCGTATGGCAATTGAAACATGCAGTACACTTTAAATTTCGTGGTGTTCTCATAGTCTGTAATCTAACATAGTATCCTCACATCAACTATATCGCGAACAAGCTATCAAGGATATCTGTTTTTATATATAGATTAAAACATTACATGCCAGTGTACATTATGAAAATAATCTACACTATTTCTATATCACCTAAATTATGGAATAACTGTTTGGGTTTCAATGTAGGACCACGAATAAGTTAGTTGCAAAAAGGCAATTAGAACGTTAACAAACAGTAAGTATAATTCGCATTCCACATCTCTACTTAAGAATATTGAACTACTAAAGGCAGAGGACATTTTAAAACCTTCATGTTTAAAATTTGGATACACATTTGAAAACGGAAAAATCCCAAATGGTTTCAAAGACTTGTTTCTCTCTCAAAATAATACAATAAAGAGACCCATAAGAACCAAATGGGCACCTCAACGATTCAGTAACATAGAAATAACCCTCCAAATCACAATAAGTATGACATTCAAGGAAAATGCTAATTAAAAAAAATACTAATTCCATGTATTGCCGCCTTTGCATCACACACGAAATTCCAACATTAATTCAAGTGAACTATTTCCCAAAATTGTACTCCAAAAAATAAACAGCCACTCCTACCAAGGCTTTATCAGTTATGCAAGAAAGTATATAATTAGCAAATATGACGTAGAATGTGTTATTCCCAATAGTTATATATGTAAAAAAACATGTACTTACATTTTGTAACTAGAATTGAGTGCATCGTGCCTTTTGTAAAAATAAAAGCCAGTTCAATAATTTCATGTAGTCCAGATATAAACAATAACGATAATTTGAACTTCTACTTTCTATATTTGTTGTCATATATCATATATTCCTTTGTCAAATGTTTAAGTGTTATGTTTTCTGCCTTATATGTGATCCAACACGAAGCGGTTTAAGTAAGTAACTATGTTGAGGCAATTTTTTTTAAATGGTGTTAAGGTTAGTCAATGCAAGTTAGTTTAATGTTTGGCTAGTGTTAGTTATTTTTAATTAGTGTTGATTATGCTTAATGCGAAACGGTGTTTGTGTTGTTAATTGTTGATATTTGGTTGTGGGAATCATTTATGATCTCGTAAATAAATTCTTGTTTTTCAACTATTTTACGTTCACGAAGAACGATATATTATTATTCATGGTATCGTTGTCATGGTGGCCTGTAGGCCAGCGATCTATCAGGTCTTAGTGCAGATGGTCCATGGATCAATAAATATGTTATTCACAATCGTCATGTATTTTATCTATATGTTCATGATTTGATCATCTCTCTCTCTCTCTCTCTCTCTCTCTCTCTCTCTCTCTCTCTCTCTCTCTCTCTCTCTCTCTCTCTCTCTCTCTCTCTCTCTCTCTCTCTCTCTCCCCCCTGGAAAATGATCAGTGTGAGAACATAGGGAAATAAGTATGATATCGCTCACAGGACACCATCGCCCTCTGTCGGCTGTAGTACTACACGAGAGACATCATTAGCGCTCCCTATCGACTAAAGGACTGGTCAAGTAGTCTTGTAATAGGGGTCAGAGGTCATCCTACGTAAGGAGGAGTAGCGTCGGCGGCGGCGATGACGGGGGGCGATCAGCGTTCATGAAGATACATCAAAGGACCTAACAGCATCATTCATTAGCAGGGATCAGAGGGCCTGACGAGGAAACGAGAAACAAACAAAACACCTTATCGTACGAGTGTATACGTATTTTATTGAACATCATAAACATGTTACAAAAAGGGTAGCTTGTTATATCACTACGACTACAACTATGAGGAGTATGTTCATGACGTGACTTGCTCGTTGACCACTACGCCAGAGGTCGTGAACTTAGGGGTGTCTCCACCTCGCCAGAGGCTCAATGGTGATGATGAGGTGACATGCGGGTGTTTACCACCATTCCAGAGGTAGTGAGCTTAGGGGTGTTTCCACCTCGCCAGAGGCTCAATCGATGTACGATGTACGTATAGTCCACCCTCTGGCAGCTGTTTAAGCCAATCATATACGCGGCAATCGTTAGCTACTAAATCGGTGCGGAATGTGTTGATAAAACTTCTCATCGGAAAGCCGTTACAACGAAACAATAAATAAGCTACACAATATTATCCACAAACGTTAGACAGAGGACACTGAAGTATCTTACTATTATGATTCCACTCGGAACAATGTTCGTTCATGAAGATGCGGAACGCCGCGTGTCGTGGCGACAGGCCGTACGAACAGAAGTAATCGCCGCATCCATCGGCATCCAGGTCTGGAGGATGAGGTGTTTCTCTGATGGCTCTTTCTTCAAAATGTTCCATGTATAGGTTTGCCACTATCTGTCTGAACACCAAATATTTCATTTATGATGGAGTGTTCTACAAACAGAAGAAGGGAGCAGCCATGGGTTCACCGGTCTCTCCGATAGTGGCAAACAAAACACGTTATCGTACGAGTGCACACGTATTTTATTGAACAGCACAAACATGATACAAAAAGGGTAGCTTGTTATATCACTACGACTACAACTATGAGGAGTACGTTGATGACGTGACTTGCGAGTGTTGACCACTACGACAGAGGTCGTGAACTTAGGGGTGTATCCACCTCGTCAAAGGCTCAATTGTGATGATGAGGTGACATACGGGTGTTTACCACCACTCCATAGGTAGTGAGCTTAGGGGTGTTTCCTGCAGCGGTTTAAGCCAATCATATATCGTTAGCTACTAAATCGGTGCCGAATGTGCAAATAAGGTGGCATTGATTATGTTTATCTTGTAATTGGGGTTGACTCCACCAGCCATGAGCGCAAACGCAGACTTTCTTCGCACCAGTCGTATCTTGATATCGACGCCATTGATCAAAAATGTATCCTGCAGAAACAGGTCCACGTGGAGACGGTCCATCCTGTCGACGACCCGACTCCGAACGATGTTTGCCCGTCGAGCCACGAACCTTGCATTAGCCGCGGCCCCGTCTGTCATCTCGACGGCATCCATGCGAGTGGCCATGTCCTTGTGCCACAGCTGACTCGTCAGTTGCGTGACCGTGGCTTCGGTGCCGTAACTCAGCAGCGTTTCTATGTAGGCCCGATACGCATACGTGTTTGTCGAAGGGGTTAAGAGCGTACCTTTATTCACTGGGCCCACGGGATCGGCAACGTCGAGGGCGTCCCCAGTGGCTCGTGTCACCTTCGCTTGTAGGTGTGTCATCGTGTTGGCGAGATCCAGCTTATCGTCTCCCAATCAGGGTATCAAGAATTATATCGGTCCACCGAGTCGAGAGAGGCCATGGGCTGTTATTCCACTATATGGCTGTCGACGATGATGTTCTCAGTCCGGGGTACGGTAAAGTGATCCAGCTCGGTCTTGATCCCCTCGTACGACTGTCTGTGTACGAAAGCCATCGTCGTCGAATCTGTCGGCCTCACGTTTCTTGGGCTTCTGCCTCTTGCGCTGTCTCGTCACTGTATTGACTCCTTTCTTCGCAGACGCGTGTTTTGTACGTTTACGAGGTTGCACGCCAGGGATCAAAAGGCCTCACAATAGGTTCTTACCAGCATCCATGACGCTTTTTTATGCTCTGGCTGGACAAGACGTCATCGGCGATGTGCACACCGGTCTTCAACGCTCCCTTTCCCAGCGCCACGGCTCCTCTCTTGATGAGTGACATGGCTCTGGGCAGCAGACCCCCGAACATACGTCCTAGCCCATGACCTCGCTGGTATCGGGCACCGGCAAAGTAGGGCAGTGCACCTCCTGCCTTGCGCGTAATACCCGTTGTAATTCATCTTCAGAACAGTCCGGTCCTACGCCGTCGAAAATGAAGCGTCACCGTCATTCTACCGAACTCGAAAGGCACGAGCCGTCTGGTATCGTCTCTTATATTGATCTCGATCGACTTGAAGTGTATGTACAACAGGGACATGTAGTGAACGATCAGATACCGTGGCGTTGTGACTTCCGCGAACCGGGAGGGAAAGCAACAAAGGTGCGAAACTGTCGCCGACCATGCGAGTCTCCACAATGTCCGTGTAGATGTATATGTTTTCGAACCATCGAGCCATGCTCATCACGTTATCGCCTTCTTTACGGAAAGAGAACGGAACATGGGAGTCTCACTAGGAGGCAAAACCACGCTAGTTGACGGTATCCTTTCCACCTAGTCTTGGGTGGACGTGGCCGCCTACTGCTGTTGTTTCTAATACCGGCGGACTGGTGATCACCGACTTACGGAATCCTAACATGGATCCCATCGCACTGTGGTAAGGTATGGCTAACACGGTGTCGGGTGACATGTGCATCGTAACTGTTTGAGTTATGGGGCAGTAGCTCAATTTAAATCGAATCTTATCCGTCCCCATACGTTTCAGCCGTTGTTGATATGTATATCAATGCTACAGGACCTTACAGAGTTTCCGTGTCCCGTCTTCAGGTTGTAAATCCTAATCAAGTAGATCTTTGGGACACAGGGTACCGAACAGATTCCAAGGAGTGCTGTCTTTTCTTTGCGCGTCAGTACTGTCCTCTACTACGTCCTCCTGCTCTTCTTCTATGACGGTTGTGGTGAAGGTATCTGTTGTCGACTCGTCTGTCATCGCTCTAATGAAACGACACAGACGCGCGGCTAGCCTTTATAGTTGACGAGGGCCTTGGCATCGATCCAGCTGTTGAATTTTAAGGTGTATCCTTACCATTTCACCAAAGCCTCTGTTCGTCTGCCCACTTTGCGTCGCGTCGTCTCCTGAATCGAGTTCTCGCCGGTTTGGGTATAGGAGTCCTGTTCCCACAACCTTTCTTCGACGACTTTCTTCGGCACGCGCGTGACGCGTAGCAAGGCATTGGCTCCGCCATAACTTCCCACCCTCTTCGGGTCGAAGTAGACACGTTTAAGGTGTTTATTCTTCGGTGCCATTAAAATACCTCCGCTGCTTTGGCGGTGGTGGTGACGTTGAATCCGAGGTATAGGTATTGACGAGTGACGAGTAAGGTGACGTACAATAGGGTACACATTGCCACATCCAAAATGATGATGTTGGACCGAGAGTCTAGTGAAATCGTACAAGGAATAGTATCTGTAGAGTCAATTGTTCAGTTATAACGATCCCAAACATGTACAGTCCACTACAACGTAGCGCAACGACGACAGACCGGTACGTGTCCTGTGTATCGCTCATCGCAATTCACACTGTGCTATGGACACGTACCGCACCGCCTTAAAAGTCTTCCCAACTAGCCAGCGACGCTAAAGCCTTGCGTCGTCCCTAGGGTGGGGTGAGCATCGAATGTTCCATCTGATTGCGCCGACGTGCGAGGGGTGTTCAACTGAGGTATCTTCGTGCACTACCAGCTCGAGGAGTAGCTGATGCTGCTGCTGTTGCTGCTGATCGACGAGAAGGAGTCGCCGCCTGACGTATGTAGGCTCTCCTGGCAACGTTACCGACCAACTCAATAATCAGGTTGGTGGCTTGGAGCTATTGTGCAAATGGCTGCCATCCCATCGGATCGGTCTTTCTCTTAAGCAAAAGATCATTCAAGATACCCACCACGCTACTTCCGGCAATGGGCACACCCTCGTGTATCGGTTCGCCGCGAACGGTCCACGCGATATTTCTTCTGAGATGCTGCATCAAACGTCTGGCTTTGGCCTGCATATTCTTGGGAACGGTGTCCACGACGTCGGCCATTATGCCGCTACTAGGAGATCCTACTGCCCACTCCACGGCAGAGGCCCCCGCCCTGCACCCGTCCTCTCGGCGAGACCCGAAAGCGGCGGGGGCTGCTGCCATCGACTAGTTCACCGTGACCACGCGTACCGGTTCCTTGACGTGTTTATCGGACAAGACGTTGTGCCGCTGCAACACCTGATTATATAATGTTACCTTTGTCCTGTCGTCGAGGTCCTTTCTATCGCATTACTGTTGAAGTAAGATGCGTCTCCTCCTGGCGGCGGGCGCTCGTCTCTGAGACAACTCGCGTAATTTCATTCTGTATTTGCTCAAACGCCGATTCTGTAATTCGGTCAATTCAATGTTCTTTTTCAATATGTTGTAGGCACACTCGGCCAGTGCACAAAGAAGATTGGCGTCGGCGTTGGTGATGATGGTTATTCGAGATCGAACTATAGATAACCGTACGGTACCCACGTGGCATCATGAAAAGCCTTTTTTACGAACTTCACACGCCCCGGATACATCTGCCGAGCCAAGTGCGACATTTGTGATGCGTCACGAGGATTCTTGAACACCACCATGTACTGAGAGTTCAGACTGATGGTACGACTCTCCTTGTTTTTATGGAACAGGTTCTGTTTGAGATACAGCAAGGACGTGTTGCTGTGATGGCTTTTTATGGTTAACAACGTCGTGATCCGTTCGTCCGTTTCCGCAATGAGATCGTATATGATGATGAGGTTCCTTCTTGCCGAATCGAGCATGCTTGCACTCGGCAACGCTTCTTCGAACTGCTCGTCGAATAAATCCATCGTAGCGTACGTGAATTGCCATTCTCCGTAACACCTCGTGAACGTTTGGGGGGTAGGATCGATTATTGCGGCAGCGTGACGCAGCATACGCGCCACGAAAGTACTTTTGCCGCATACCTTTGGTCCGGCGACGGTGCATGTGAAAGGATGTTTCCATCCTGTGTCAATTGTCACATATGAAAGACGACGGCAGTGCATCGCCTTTTGTACACGTCCACCGGGCCTGTGGTCAGCCAGTCCTCGTTCACCTCGCGTTTGGCGTTAAAGTATGTGAGGGCCGCCCGTTCCTGCACGTACGTCAATACGGGTGAGTGAAGCACCCGGAACCCGCGGTTCTTTCCACTTCCGCTCAGCCGGTTGGAGCACGTCCAGGAACGCGTTTTTTCGATGTCGTTGTGACGTTTGCTCAGTCCTTTGGTACTGGTCGGTGGATCAGAAACAACCCCACGAACCCGTCACCGGACCACTCGACCTTAAACAGACACGGTGTCCTCTTGTTGTGCGCTCTGCGCGCCTTACAGCACGTCTCGTCACTGGCCCACGGGCGACCGGCGACAGCTCACGTACTCGTTCTGATGTTCGTCGCAACATTCGGACGTGAGCCATTCGGAGCGGGGCCGGAAGTAATGTTCTCGTAGCATCGACGGACTCACCGGCCAAGGCCAAATAATGTCTGTGTCCATCTCGCAGTACTGGAACAGAGGGCGCTCCAGGTTCCTGTTGATAAAGTCGTACTAGAACTGCAACATGCGCATCTTGGCGTACTGAAGAACGAAGAATCCCACGTGTACGCGCAGTGCATACGTGAACGTCAACGACGACGTCGAGTTGTCGGAACCGTCTATCGTTGACCATGAGCGATGCCGCCTTCTCCGTGCCTTATTTCACGTCACGATGTCGGTCCACGTTGGTGATGGTCTTCCCGTAGCCCGAGTTCCCCAGCAACTTCATGGTGTCCGCGATGATGCCCTTGTGTGGGTGGACGTCTCCCTCGCGCCGGGCGGTGGACATTGCATATCCGAACCGCCGAAAACACGGGAACGGATCGTACTCGTTGACCTGTTAGACATGTATCACCTCGAGTCCGTAGTCCAGGTACCATCGGAAGAGGGGCGTGGCGAGCAAGATTATCGCATTGATAACTGCAAACGAGCACCCGCCGCGAAGTCGTCATGATGTAGTGTTCTTCGGCGTATCGGCGCATGAACGGACCGAGATCGTCACGCGTTGGACGGATGTTCTTGAATAAGGGCTGCATCTCGGCAAAGAGCTTTCGGGTCTCGCCTACCTACGTCACTTTGTCCAGGTCGTCGAGCTGTGGGAATGCGAGTGGAAAGAGATGAGAAGAGTTACGGTCGTGAAAAAGTGTCTGGATGTTGCCTTTCCTCGGCGACGACACGCGCGCTGTTCTATGACTTCACAACAGCTCTTGACCGGCGTGTGTGCCGGAACCGTGTTCAGTATGATCGAGTGCGACGTTTGCGTACCGGAAGCATTGCGTGCGCACTTTGCCGAGATGAGCAAATACAGAACGAAATTACGCGACTTGTCTCAGTGACAAGCGCCCGCCGCCAGGAGGAGACACATATTACTTATACAGCAAAAGGACCTCGACGACAAGACAAAGGTAACATTGTATAATCAGGTGTTGCAGCGGTACAACGTCTTATCCGATAAACACGTCAAGGAACTGGTACGCGTGGTCACAATAAACTAGTCGATGCCAGCAGCGGCGGGGGCGGGGGCGGGGACGGGGGCGGGGGCGGGGACGGGGGCGGGGGCGGTGACGGTGACGGGGGCGGGGGCGGGGGCGGGGGCGGGGGCGGGGGGCGGGGGGCGGGGGCGGGGGGCGGGGGCGGGGGCGGGGGCGGGGACGGGGGCGGGGACGGGGACGGGGGCGGGGGCAGGGCGGGGGCCCCTGCCGCGGAGTGAGCAGTAGGAGCTCCGAGTAGCGGCATAAAGGCCGACGTCGTGGACACCATATTTGGTTTAGTGAAGTTATCTTTGCATAAAGGATGTCTAATCGAGTCAACGTGACCGTCATTGTTTTGATACTGGAATTGCAGAAAGCTTGTTTACAGGGTGACTCACCCATGGATAAGACCCTGTCCAACAGGGTTCCAAGTACAGTTACACCATAAAGCATAGCTTGTTGTAGCAGATGTCGCATCAGTCGCCGTGCGGGGCTTTCCATTTAAAAGTTCGATTATATAAAGCTAAAACATTTGTATTTACAATTCCCTGAACCTAATCAATGTTCAGTCTTTGAGTAATTCCGAATTGTGCGATCGTTTATTAAGTCGTAGAAGTTGTTTCCATAATAGTATCATTTGGGTAGATCAGTGTAAGACCCTCGGACTAAAAAGCTGGTGGACTGCATGATCACAATATTTTAGAAAGTTGATAGTTCGCATATTTACTGTTACTGAGTAGCACATGTGTAGGCCCTATATGCATGTTTATTATGGACACGTTTGGCTATAATGATCTGGTCCTTGTTGCGCCGTTGTCTGCCCTCTGTTGCTTTTTTGCCGCTGGCGGCTCGCCAGCTGCAGTTATGAAATGCCTCATCCGTGTGACGCTGACATTGTGTGCTGCATTTCACAGCGTTCGAATTTATAATGTGGTTCCTAAATCATTCCCTAGTTCATTCTATCGTAGTATCTCCAAATTTCATTTGCATACAATTGTAGAATTTCGAATTTAACTAGACACGCGATAACTATTTTATGTCTCTGAAGGGCGCAAGTTCTATGACGTAGCAAGTCTTAAACAACAATTGTGTTGCCCCACCTACAGATCGTTTGTACGACTCCGCCACTGTCCATGTTTAATTTATAAACCAGGTGGTGACAGCGGTGATATGCCGAGTGACGCCACTGTTTGGGAGTGTGGTATTTCTCTGTTTATAACAGTGGTGCCACACAGTGAACTGGGTACCAGTCTATAGAATTTATCATGAATACGAGTTTACGACTTGTAAGTAGTGTTCAACACACCATGCAAGACATAGAGACAGGAATGCAGCGTAGATATACATTCGAGCGTCGGTGTTTCCCATCTTAAGATGACGCATCTGCATCGTCGTACATTTCTGTAAATTGAGGAGAAAAAGATGGTGGCCCGAGCCTAAAGTTGCCGGCCTCGCGCCTCCGAGTAAGCACCAATTGCGTACCCTGGGTAAATATTGTATGGCGAATTTGTGTCTTCGCATAATGTGAATACACTTACAAAGCTATACTAATTTTGAACAATAATGTTATGGTGTTGCTATTTAAGCACGGGGTGGTCCAGGGACACGGTTACGAATGTTTTGTAAAAGGAAAATGTTCATGACTGCACGAACGTTGCTACAACCTTTTCAATCACCAGTATCTAACAAAAGAAAATTATCAGGTGGGTTTCAAATTAATGAGAACTGGGGGCTTTGACAATACGACAACTTTAACACGCCAGAATGTTACCTGTGTATGCGCCCACATGATGTAAAGATAACTTAATTTGATTACTCAATTAACTTCAATGTTACGACTTGATCAATAGACCCACCCACTCACTTTTACAACACCGGTGACGCAATAATTCGTATAGTCTTCCTGAACATATTATTGAAAGGGCGAGTGTACACGACATTGCTCAATCGTTGAACTTTATATCAATACGAAGAATCTAACAGTTTTTCTTTACCCGATGACAGGGTATTGGTCCTCGATAACGGGACCATAAAGGAACTTGATACTCCAGAAGCCCTGTTGCAGAACAAAGACAGCATCTTCTCCGGCATGACCAAACAATCTGGTCTAGTCTGACAACATCTTCTACGGCATGGACATAGACACGGGTCTAGTCTGACAACATCTTCTATGGCATGGGCATAGACACGGGTCTAGTCTGACAGCATCTTCTATGGCATGGACATAGACACGGGTCTAATCTGACAGCATCTTTCACGGCATGACCATAGACAGGGGTCTACTCTGACAGCATCTTTCACGGCATGACCATAGACACGGGTCTAGTCTGACAGTATCTTCCACGGCATGACCAAAGGCACGGGTCAGACAACGTCAGACAAAACAGCTGTATGTGTAGACGTTTCAGGGCCTACTACAAGATACACTTTGATGAACGCTATTTGATGTAGTGTCTTATAGAGAGTAGTAGTAGTAGTTTTGTTTAACAATATAACAATACATAAAATACAACAATATTACAATATACATAATGTCGATGTGTTATATTGCATGGTGGTCACATGACTCATTGCCTTCTTCCCGTGACCCTATTGGAACTAATTATCATTACTCAAGGCACGTGGCAACGAATTGAGGATGTTTGTTCTATTGTAATAGTAATAATATATTATAGTGTGAATGTCTGAATCCAAATACACATTGACAAGCTTACCAGCCGAAACAAGATAATTCCACAATTCCATGTGGTTAGAATGGTTGGAATTTTCAAACAATTCTAATAGCATTCCATGCATCAAGTGTTTAAACAGTACACTGAATGAGGGTATTCATCTATGTGCTGTTTAGATAACATGCGTTTAAAGTTTGACCTATGTTTAATATTCTGCATCTTATTACCACATTTTTGTAAAATTATGTTTAGGCAACCTAGACGAAAACTGTGTTCTAGGTCTCTCTTTCGCACGAAGGTTGAGTTGTCTAGTGATTCTGCTTGTTTCATCCAAACTCTTTTAGGGTATGTAATTTGTAAATGACATAGGCAATAGGTTATGGTGAAAGTCATACCTAAATAGTGAGACATGCAACTTATATACATCTACGATTTTAAGTATATTTTGAGATTTAAATAAGGGATCAGTGTAACTTCTATGTCCCTTATTGGTAATTATTCGTATGGCGCGTTTTTGTAAAGTTACTAACTTACTCATAGTGTTTCCATTGTCCCATGCTTGTACGCCGTACGTTATATGACTATGGATTGGAGTATAATATAATGATTTTATTACTTTGTGTGGTATGGTATATTCCACTTTATTAATTGCAAAAAGTGCTCTAGATATTTTGGAATTGATTGTGTTCTTCTTGCCAACCTGGTTAATGTTTTCACTGTTTAGTTTAATACTGTTGTTTACATTGCTTTTGGTGTTTACCGGGCTAAACATGCAAAAATGTGTTTTATTGGTAAACGGTTGTGTCATCAGCGAAAGATACAAACATTTGAGACGTAGAGTTTATTATGTCATTAATATAAACTAGAAAGATAACTGGTCCTAATATGGATCCTTGAGGTACTCCATTTGTTTTGCTTTTCAATGACGATTTGCTTTTGTTTATCTCAATATATTGTTTGCGGTTAGATAGGTAACTGGCAAACCATTTATTGCTGATTCCTCCTATTCCATAGTGATTTAACTTATACAGCAACACGTTGTGATTAATTGTATCAAATACCTTCGAAAGGTCAAGGAACACAGTTAATGTAATATCTTTAGTTGTTTTGTCATTTGTATCTGCAATGTCCTTTTAAGCAAGTGTAATATTGGATGAATAGTAGAATGTTTTGAGCGAAATCCGTATTGGTGTTTATATAGAATGTTATGTTTTCTAAAAAACATTACTAGTCTGTTGCACACATGTTTTTCATTGTGTTAGAGAGGGCGGGTAGAATACTTAATGGCCTACAATTATTAAAGATTTTACTATTTCCTTCCTATTTAAAAACTGGAATTACTTTTGCATGTTTTAGGTTATCAGGGACAATGCCTGTAACGAAGGATTGGTGTATTACATGCTCAATTGGGATGGTTACTTCATGTATGGTCTCTTGCACTAATTTTGTAGATAAACTGTTGAAATCCTCACTGCTTTTCATTTTTAGCGTTTGAACTACTCTTTTAATTTAATTTACATATGTAGGGTGCATAAAGAAATTGACAGCATA
>OY759266.1:33435900-33485750 GCA_963662155.1 Lamellibrachia columna | reverse complement strand
TACGACATGGCCATAGACACGGGTCTAGTCTGACAACATCGTCTATGGCATGGACATAGACACGGGTCTTGTCTGACAACATCTTCTACGGCATGGACATAGACACGTGTCTTTTCTGAAAACATATGCTACGTCTTCTACGACGTGGTCACGGGTCAGACAACGTCAGACAAAACCACTGTATTTGTAGCCATTTTATGGCCTACTATAAGATACACCTTGGTGAACGCTATATTGGATGTGGTGTCTTATAGAGAGTGTTCATATGTTGTTGTCCATCTGTCTCACAGAGATTGTCCACAACTATTGCAACTGCTTTTTTAGCAGTAGACTTAACTGTTGCAATTCCCATTATCATAATAATATAATTATAATTCGCATCCCACATCTCTACTTATGAATATTGAACTACTAAAGGCAGAGGACATTTTAAAACCTTCATGTTTCAAATTTGCATGCACATATGAAAATTCCAAAACATAAACAGCCACTCATACCAAGGCTTTACTAATTATGCAACAAATTATATAATTAGCAAATATGACGTAGAATGTGTTATTCCAAATTGTAATATATGTAAGAAAAACATGTACTTACATTTTGTTATTATAATTGAGTGAATCATGCCTTTTATAAAAATAAAGGCCAGTTCAATAATTTCATGTAGTCCAGATATAAACACTAATGATAATTCGAACTTCAAATACGGTCGTGGTGAGAACTACTGTCTAGATTCGATGTCATATATTATATACTACAGTACAAAATGTTTAAGTGTTATGTTTTCGGCCTTATATGTGACCCCCACACGAAGAGGATTAAGTAAGTAACTATGTTGAGGCAATTTTTTTAAAGTAATGTTAAGGTTAGTCAATGTTAGTTAATGCAAGTTAGTTTAATGTTTGGCAAGTGTTAGTTAGTTTTAATTAGTGTCGATTATGCATAGTGCGAACTGGTATTTGTGATGCTAATTGTTGATATTTGGTTGTGGTTATCTTTTATGATCTCGTAAATATATTCTTATATTTAAACTATTGTATGTTCACAAAGAAAGATATATTATCATATATAGTACCATGGTGGTATGTACACCAGCCACCTATCAGGTCTTAGTGCAGGTATCCATGGATTTGATCCTAATAAATCTCTCTCTCCTCCCCCCCCCCACTCTGCCTTTCTCTCTCTCTCTCTCTCTCTATCTATCTATCTATCTCTATCTATCTATCTCTCTCTCTCTCTATCTATCTATCTATCTCTATCTATCTATCTCTCTCTCTCTATCTATCTATATATATATATATATATATATATATATATATATATATATATATATATATATATATATATATATATATATATATATATATATATATATATATATATATATATATATATATATATATATATCTCCGTTAATGTAAATGTGAAAACCTTTGCAAGTTGTGTGCTAGTGCTAGGAATCTCATTCACTCCATTTATTATTTTCTTAGCTTCCATTTTTGGAGGTACAATTAACTGTCATAAATAGTATGATTAACCATTTCACATGTATCATATGGTACTGGTAATTAACTAATATCCTCTCTACTAAACACTGAACTGAACACCCATTTAGTTACGTCTTCTGCCAAAAGGCCCGAACTAACCTGGCTGCATCGAATATGGCATAATATATTATACGCTGTGAACGAGATGTTCTATTGCTATGCACGGTACAGCCTATCCGTCAGCCAAATGCGATGTCTTGTGACTGTCTTGCATTGATCACCCAAAGTCGTCCAGTTCGCGGCCGAAGATTTGTGATTCCTGTGGCTGTTGTGACAAGGATATTAATGATAACATGTGTGTGTTGAGGTCGAATGTTAGTCGTGTTGATCGAATGAACAATGCTTTCTCCTGTAATATAACTCGCGCACGTGCAGGCCCTGAACTAAACATGTGCACCGTGCGTATATGCTGTACTTCGAAACACCTCATATAGGGTAGGGTGGGGCGAGGAGCCCCCCTTAAGGGAAAAAGGTTGTAGTTATTCATACACTTAATATTTTAAAGTAGCGATGCCGTCTTACGATTGCTGTGTGGCTATAGTATGTAATACCACAATATTAGTGATGATTGACAACTAACACTATGTAATTGTTAATTAAATATATTGTACTTTGCTGACTCAAGATGAACGATTTCAGCTTGTGTGTGTTGATTTCCAATTTATTAGGAAATAATAAGAACTTAAATGAATGTAGTTTCTACGGTGCAGCGCGTTGATAACTGAGGACAACGCGTATAACGTGATACGCATTGATTAATTAAGTAATACGGTGTAATCCGAAATGTCACTTGACATATAATTATACGAAATGATTGATCGTACATTTGAAAACACGTAGCTGTTATCAAAGTTAAGACATTCTCCACTACCTAATCATGACTATACATTGACTCAACCATGTGGATCACCCCTGGGGGCGTCTTGCAAGACGCTTCTATCCGAGAAATGGCTGCACCTTCCAGATGGAGCCGCATATAATCGTGTCCGTCTGATTACAATATGGTTGCAGCTAAAGCA
Source organism: Lamellibrachia columna (assembly GCA_963662155.1). Classification (NCBI taxonomy): domain Eukaryota; kingdom Metazoa; phylum Annelida; class Polychaeta; order Sabellida; family Siboglinidae; genus Lamellibrachia; species Lamellibrachia columna. The sequence goes on along the minus strand of OY759266.1, from coordinate 33,483,184 downwards.
AAACGCGCGGAAAGTTATACACATTAAAAATGTTATTCATAATTATACAAGTCGTCTTCAGATTAGTGGGACTATGTACAATAGCTTTGGGAAACTTGGACAAAAGAAATAAATGCATACAATTGGCTAATACGATTATAGTTGTGCTATGAATGTATCGAATGTGGGCAAAATATTATGTCCCACGTTTAGGCTTCTTGTACCATGGACGCGCTCCTTACCGCACCAGATACCTCACCTAAAACGGCTACATCTTTTTTCAGATACAAGGTATGCAAATAATTTCAATAAACGGAATGTATCTAAGATTATCAAATAGATCATTCATAACACAAATACGATATTTATCGAAAGCATTCATACCAAGCCACCCTATCCCATTCACTAATATGCCATATTGTATTGCTTCACAAACAATATGGTTAATTTAATTAATATGTGTTCGCGAAAACTAGTCATCTTCGGTAACTAATATCGGATGCATTTTGTATTTTGTTCGCGCACGACTAAGACAAATCGAAGAATATAACATACCTACAATGTATATTCTTATGAGATAAAAAAAAGTAGTAATTGTTTGCTATACTAAAAAAATACCCATCTTCCGGACGTGATAATTTAATAGTTCGTAAGTGACTGTCATTATAACATTATTAAAAAAAATTCAATATGCACAATATTATAACAGAAATATCCATCCCTGCCTACGCACTTGTTCCTGCCAACAAATGTATTAATGGCTTCTTGTTATCCAACTCTCGACATTGCGACCTAATACTCAGATCTTAGAAAAGGTGCGTGATGTTGCGAACAATTTAGCATAATTGTTCGCATTGCGTTGCGAACAATTGTATGCAATAACTACAAAGGGTAATTCGATTGTTTGTGGAAAGGGTAATAGTGTGGTGAATTTCGGAGAAAAAATTTGTGATACGTCGTCGTAGATGAAACCAAAAAATGTTGTGCCTGACATGCAAAGTGTCTATGATGAGTATATGACACACGTACGCACGCACGCACGTACGCACGCACGCACACACGCACACATGCACACACGGATGCAATCACACACACACACACGGATGCAATCACACACACACACACACACACACACACACACACACACACACACACACACACACACACACACACACACACACACACACACACACACACACACACACACACACACACACACACACACACACACACACACACACACACACACATACACGTTTATGGTGCCAACCGAGGACACCGGAGTAGATCCCGCTAACCGGGGACTTTGTTAATAACAGACCGACATAGTTATTGGGTTATCATATGTAAGCATTCATGTTAGTGATATGAAAAACAGTGTATTTTTTTAATAAATCGTAATTTTTAATCACCGGACTCTGTACATTCAGAACGAGGACGCACACTATACACACAGTCTGTGTTGGTTACTATCCATATGCGGACTTGTGTATATATAGGTTGATGCACGGCATACCGTGCACTAAATATATGTTATGCAGGAATTAGTTGTATGAGACAGTGTATTTATAATTGCGTCAATTGTTTGAATATTCAGTCCAGTAGCTTTATCGGGGAAATGGTGAAGACGTTGCTTAAATTAGATCGATAACAGGGTTTGAGCCATACAGGACGCGATTTCGCGATACACTTGCGTTTATTTTTGTCGCGTAACACTGAAGACTGAGCAACACCTGTGTCCCGTGATTTTCGTCAATGCCGTAAACAGTGGAGTGGTTCTGATACTGCCGAGACAAGTTTAGAAATCGTGTATAGCGCCGTTTTTCTTTTGTATGCGAGTATTTATAATGCAACGCCTACTTGATATTGCGTCATCATCTTATGAATAATAATGTCTGACACGCGACTGACGTTACATTCAGTTGTTGTCGGCATGTAAATATGAACTCGGGGAGAGGGGATACTTAATTTCAATCCCATAATGCACAATTTCAGTGACACTCCCTATACTAAAATGGCGTCAGTCAGACGCAGTTTAGACTCGGAAGTTCGTTATATTACAGTATTCTTGAGTCGAAATAACAAACTGGTAACGTTTTGGCTTTATGTTGTGAACCAGGGGTTCCCAACCTGGAGTACGCGTAGCCCCGGATAAGCGAGAGGTTTTCCGGGGGTACGCACAGAGTTGGCTGAAACTAAGGTCAAGTAGGGCCTACAGTAATTTGGCCACCTTTTGTGGACCATGATTAACGGTATGTATTAAAAACAAGATGTGCCAACCATGTAGTTGCTTTGACTACGAAATGTAGGCGTAAAGACGTAAAGGCTGTGTAGTTTAGCACGTGTGCAAACCAGCAGCAATCAAGAGGTATGGGTATTCCCGATTTATATGAACCCTTTGTATGAACCTGTCATACATATGATATTGCCAGTTGAGAGAAATATATTGTACAGGATCACATTGTGTCAATACAATTGCATGTACAGGCTATCAACATTTGCGTGATTGCTCACGATGAATAATTTCTGTTTTTGCCTTATATTTAAGAAGTTATTCTAACCTAAGAGGAAGACATGCTACTCTTTAGTATATAGCATTTATTTTAACATGAAATGACAAACTTACAGTGGCTGTGAAAGAGCAAATTCGTTTGATCCTAGGCAGATTTCGGACAAAACCTAGCGGAGTTTTCTTATGTAGGTATATTTTGTAGCCTGATAAATGTTGACACTCAGTCGGAGTATGAATGCATGGTATACCATGATATTACATGGTATTGCATGTAATACCGTGGTATACCATGATATTACGTGGTAAACTGTGGTAGACCACGCTTTTTTATATGTTGTGTATTGTAATTGCATGGTATACCATGGTTTACCTTTTATAAAACAATATGGTATTTTAACATGGAATACGATGGTATATTTTCATAAGGGCGGTAAAGCAATGAAAATACTGTACGGATTTATACACAAATTTAAGATAAAATGCCGACTTCAACCAAACAAATGTGACAGGTCTGTTTTAATCGCCGGACGAGAGAGTGGAATGTGATATCGAACTGTCGTCGGTCAGGCACGTGAGTATAATAAGCGCTTTGCCGGAACGCGCACGCATATCAGATTACAAATGCATCGGTCAGATGCAACTGAGTTACTCCATGGGGGGTTGGTATAACACTTAGGAGGGCGTTAAGCATGCCATTAAATGCGTAATTTGCTAAGACAATCTTCTTATCGTAAGGATCACAGGAAGTATAAGGAAACATTATTAGCCGCAATTTAAAAAAAATTGTCAGATGTATGTTAAAATTGGTTCACTGAATATGGCGCAGTTGAGTTATATATTTGCCTTTGTTAACCGTATTAATGCACACGTTCAGTGTCAATGTCACTGGCAGCATTGTAACATACATTGTCACTGTAGGAGAATATGTTGATAGCAAAATATACCATCGAATGAGAGTAAAACTTCAAGAGATTCGAAATTAAATTAATTGATTATCACATAGGTAATCATATAAACTAAATCGAAAAACCTCAAGTTAAACATCGCCCAAATTCAAATAATATATCCCTACCCACATATTACTCAACAGCCTTATTGCACGACCAGGCGTCAATCACCCAAACCCTACCCCTTACATTCTTCCCAAATTGCTAAACAAGCAAAAGAACAAACAAGCGAGAATTCGAAAAGCATTACAATTTGCTTAGGTATATAAAGATTCAGCATGGAGAAGAGGAAGTGGGTATTTCACTCGTATGGAAAAAGAAACTATTTCCAATTGTGTTGGTGTCTAATTTGGAGAAACTGGTTGCTATGCTTTCGCGGACATCTAGTAGTGTGTTTGGTGTATTAATATATCTACATATCTATCAAGGTGTGTTCCATCTTATATAATATGCAGAATCTTCTGACTGTTCTTGTTTGGGGGGGGGGGGGTTCCCATCCAATGTCTGTAAGGAGTAACTAACTATTACTAATTAACTGATTATTTTGTGTAATTGCATGCATGCAAACATTTGTAAAAGCAAAAGTAGCAGATAATATGTGGCAACGCCGCGCGGGGGAGGGTTCGGGAGGTGGGTTTCCCCTCCAACATGCGGATTTGTTGTGTTCTGTTGCCCTAAGACTCTAGACGTCTTTAAAAAAAAACAAATACGCAGCTTCTGTCTTCGGTCTTTATTTATTTTCCACGTAACCGCAGCCTGGAGTATCATAGCAATGTGGCATACATCCCAACCTTTTGAACATTGCATCCGGGAGATTTCCAGGATTAGGGGAGAGCGCCAGAGGGGGAGTTCCCGGAAATATTTTTTCAAGCTGCACAATTTGGCTTCTGATGCATTCTGATTCAGGAAATTTATCAAACAAGTTTCCTCTGAAATTTCACGCTTTTTACTTTAGTAAATGCCATTCATAATACAAACCTGAAACAATATAAACAGATGAAAGGGCGGCTTATCTCACATTCATGAATCTGTTCCAACTGGCGAACTGTTCCGCATAGCGAAGGTATGCGCTCTGCCGTTGTAATTATTATAATAATTATTACTGTTATTAATGTAGTGCTGAGCGGGAGCCCTGCTGACATTTCAGGAAGATTTACAGTGTTGGACGGGAGGCGGGAGGTAGAGGGTGATTTTCGGTTGACTCCCGGTCAGTAGAGTTGCGATGCTTGATATGGCATTGCGGCTTCAAAGGGTATTCAAATAACGTTAGTAAAAGAATGGTGTAGATTGCATTAAAAACACTAGTTCTCCAAGAGGCCGATAAATGAATGGAACAGTCCCGAACAGATTATCTACTAATTGTGTTAATGCCATCAGTATGAGTATGTTTGAATATAGCATTCACAAACATTTTATAAGGGCAGGCTACACTTAAATTACGGGAATCCGGCGACGTTTATTTCACCCTCCGCGCCGCCGACATGCCAGGGAGCAATAGGGATATTCTATCAGACAGGCTCGACGAACACTAATCTGGATGCTCGCACAACCCCACCGGCACAGCACAACATTGAGGACCTTAAAGATACAGGGACAAACAACCCCGAACCCCCGATGGTGCAAACCGACAACAATGACGCCAGGAACACCAACGGGCATCAAGTTTCGTAAGAAAAACATCACGATTTTACAAAACAACAACGGAAATTTAATGATAAAGAATATCGGGTAATATAATACATGGCATATCCTAGTCTTAGTCACGCAATCGGACTTACCGTTCTTTCGACACGACTTGAAGTTTCCACTGTATTATATCGCCCGAAATTCTTTAACATTCAATATATATATATATATATATATATATATATATATATATATATATACATATATATATATATATATATATATATATATATATATATATATATATATATATATATATATATATATATATATATATATATATATATATATATATATATATATATATATATATATATATATATATATATAGACTGAGACCCTTGCCTCCTTCCCTTCAGAAAAAAGCGAAAGGTTGAGACCCTTGCCTCCCTCCGCTGAGAGGGAAGCGGAAGGTTGAGACCCTTGCCTCCTTCTCCTCAGAGGAAAGTGGAAGGTTGAGACCCTTGCCTCTTTCCCCTCAGAAAGTGGGAGGTTAAGACCCTTGCTTCCTCCCCTCAGAGGAGAGTGGTAGGTTGAGACCCTTGCCTCCCTCCCCTCAGAGGAGAGTGGGAGGTAAAGACTCTTGCCTCCCTCCGCCCGGGGGAAAGTGGAAGATTGAGACCCTTGCCTCCCTCCCCTCAGAGGAGAGTTGTAGGTTGAGACCCTTGCCTCCTTCCCTTCAGAGGAGAGTGGGAAGTTGATACCCTTGCCTCCTTCCCCTCAGAGGAGAGTGGGAGGTTGAGACTCTTGCCTCCTTCCCTTCAGAGGAAAATGGAAGGTTAAGACGCTTGCCCCCTTCCCCTCAGAGGAAAGTAGAAGGTAGGTACCCTTGCCTACCTCCCCTCAGAGGAAAGTGGACGGTTGAGACCCTTGCCTCCCTCCGCTCAGAGGAGAGTGGGAGGTTGAGACCCTTGCCTCCCTCCCCTCAGAGGAGAGTGGGAGGTTGAGACCCTTGCCTCCATTTGCTCAGGGGAAAGTGGAAGATTGAGACCCTTGCCTCCCTCCTCTCAGAGGAGAGTGGGAGGTTGATATCCTTGCCTCCCTCCGCTCAGAGGAAAGTGGAAGATTGAGACCCTTGCCTCCTTCCCCTCAGAGGAGAGTGGAAGGTTGAGATCCTTGCCTCCTTCCCCTCAAATAAGCTTACTATTCTTGTACATTTAAATACTCCCATCAGCGTCAAATCCATAGAATCTATCAACTAGCCTGGTTAATTTTATTGCACCTTCCAGTGACCAGCCGACGGTATTCAGCCTACATCGCACACCAGGGATGCCATTAGCAGCCAGATAAGATCTGACAACACTTGATTCTCGCCTTAATTGACTGCATTTCACGTAGTTCACAGTTCTTGCTCCGTCGTAAATGTGTCATGGCAGTACCAGAGTCGATCCTGATAAAAATTACGGGATGTGGGTTATAAATTCACACATTTTGTATTAATTCGTCGTGCACTGAATTTCCTTGTTACTTGATTTTTCGAATAAACAATCCCTGACTCCCGATCCGGAAAGATGCAGTGCAGATCCAACTGCATCGGTCAGATCCAAAAGGCATCGGTCATATGCAACTGCATCGTGACGTGTCGTTTTGTGTATAATTCTTAGATAGAAGATTATGAGACGTGAGTGTCGCGCATTCTTCCTTGTCGTGTAACACTGAAATGGTGATGCTGCTGAACAACGGTTCGGACCAGAATTTATTTATAAATTCATACATTTTGTATTAATTCGTAGTACATTGAATTTCCTTATATGTTATTGTCTTATCGAATAAACTAATAAGATAAAACTGCAGTTCAGATGCAAATGCATCGGCCATATCTAAAAGGAATCGGTCAGATACAACTGCTTCAGGACGTGCGTCAAAGCGAATGTTTGAAGACAGATTTTGCCGACTCGAGAGTCACATATACCTACACAGTTCACAAAAACCAGGCTCTGAACGGCTAACCGTGGCCTACATCAAATAGGCTGTAGGATCTCGGCTAGCAGGTATGCATTCTGGCCAATGTCCTCGGTTGACACATTTTACGTTTGCGTATATATGAAAGCACAGTGTAATAAGAAATATTGAATCTGTCAGATCTGAGGCATACATTTTGCACTGTGCTGCACCGTTGAAGGCGTTAATTTGTAACGAAATAATAAATAATGTATTAAACAAATGATACGTACATAATAGAACTTTCAATACACAATTTATACATACATTAATATTGTTTTATTAATGGCAAACATACATTGATACTGAGAACATGCCAAAAGCTTCGAGTCTAAACAATGCGTACCAGACGCCATCTTAGTATTTGGCATGTCAATGAATCACCTTATGGGATTTTATGTGAAGTACTGCCTCTCTCCGAATTCATATCTGCATACTGACGCCAGCCGAAAATTACGTCGGTGACGTGAATATATTATTTTGTAGAAGATGTTTGCTGACACTTAATTCATAAGACAAATACGTAATACAAAAAAGCGTCGAATAACGGCGCTGTATCCAAGATTCGTAAATGTGTCATGGCTGTATCAGAATCGCTCCTGATAAAATTACCGGAAGTGGGTTATAAATTCACACATTTTGTAACAATTCGTATAGTACACTGACTTTCCTTATATGTCACTTGTCTTATCGAATAAACCAGGCTCGGAACGGCTAACCGTGGTCTACATCAAATAGGTCGTAGGACCTCGGTTAACCGGTGTGTATTCTGGCCAATATCATCGGTTGACACGTTTTACGTTTTGCGTATGTATGAAAGCACAGTGTTATAAGAAATATTGAATCTGTCAGATGTGAGGCATATATTTTGCCCTGTGGTGCACTGTTGAAGATGTTAATATGTAATGAATTAATAAATAACGTATTAAACATTCATTAAACAAATGATACGTACATATTGGAATTTCAGTACACAATTTATACATACATTAAAATGGTTATGTTAATGACAAAAATACATTGCTACTAAGAACATGCCATAAGCTTCGATCCTAAACAATGCGTAGCGAGTGCCATCTTTGTATTTGGCATGACAATGAAGCACCTTGTGGGATTTCATGTTAAGTATTGCCTCTCTCCGAATTCATATTTGCATACCTATGCCAGCCGAAAATTACGTCCGTGAGGTGAATATAGTATTTTGTGGAATATCTTTGCTGACACTTCATTCACAAGACGAATACCTAATATAAAAAAGCGTCGCTATCCAAGATGCGTAAATATGACATGGCAGTATCAGAGTCGCTCCTGATAAAAATGATAGGACTTAGGTTATAAATTCAAATACTTTGTATTAATACTTAGTACACTGAATTTCCTTAGATGTTACTTTTCTTGTCGAATTAGTTATTCAGATACAACTACAGTGCAGATGCAACTATATCGGTCAGATCTAAAAGGAATCGGTCAGGTGCAACTGCATCGAGACGTGCGTCAAAGCGAGTGTTTGAAGAGAGATTTTGCCGACTCGAGAGTCATATATACCTAAACAGTTCACACAAAACCAGGCTCTGAACGGCTAACCGTGGTCTACATCAAATAGGCGGTAGGACCTCGGTTAGCAGGTGTGTATTCTGGCCAATGTCCTCGGTTGACACGTTTTGCGTATATATGAAAGCACAGTGTAACAAGAAATATTGAATTTGTCTGATGTGAGGCATATATTTTGCCATGTGCTGCATCGTTGAAGATGTTAATTTGTAATGCATTAATAAATAATTTATAAAAATTTCGTCAAACAAATGATGCGTACATATTGAACTTTCAGTACACAATTTATACATTGATAAATATTGTTTTAAAATATTGATATTAAGAACATGCCAAAAGCTTCGAGTCCAAACATTGCGTAGCGGAAGCCATCTTAATATTGGGCATGTCAATGAAGTATCTTTTGGGATTTCATGTTAAGTACTGTCTCTCTCAGAATTCATATTTACATACCGACGCCAGCCGAATATTACGTCGGTGACGTGAATATAGTATTTTGTATAAGATCTTAAGTACGTAATACCAAAAAGCGTCGAATAACTATCTGATATAGCGTTATCTGAAATTCGTAAATTTGTCATGGCAGTATCAGAAACAAATTATGGGACATGGGTGTCACGCACACAGTGAAATGCCGACGTTGCCGAGCAACGCGTCGGACCAGAATATTCACCGTAGAACCGAGGACGCGCGTCAAAGCGAGTGTGTGAAGACAGATTTCGCCGACTCGAGAGTTATACACACAGTTCACACAAAAACAGGCTCTGAACGGCTAACCGAGGTCTACATCAAATTAACACAGGAAACCACTAGTAGGCGTTTAAAAACGTGCCTGGACTAGGATTTAATACTATTTCCAACCGAGGACGTCCTCGGTTGGCGGTAGGACCTCGGTTAGAAGGTGTGTATTCTGGCCAATGTCCTCGGTTGACACCTTACACATACGCACACACACACACACACACACACACACACACACACACACACACACACACACACACACACACACACACACACACACACACACACACACACACACACACGCTAGTTATATTATAGCAAGATTATTTTAATACGTTGTCAACTGATTTCACTGGGAATAGGTACGTCGTAGAACAGATGGCCCGCGGCTCGGGGGTGGGGGCGAAAAACATCAAAAGGGTACAGATCGTGTTTCATTGATACTGAACATATTCATATGAAACTACTATGTTATTCCATACATGTCTAATGCAGAACACTCTATTTTTACGCCTTTCTGTGTCCCGGATGACAAATAGGCCCGAAAGACAAATTATATCGTCTCCGTTCTCCACTATCCAGAGTAACTACGATGATTTATAGCACTAATATACCAACTAACTATATCTTGATTATGCCGCTAATACCTCTACATTTTTGCGTTCTTTGGAGATTTTCCCAATCATGATTCACTGAAACTGTTGAAAAGTTAGAGAGGACATATTTTTTAATATAAATATAATAAAATACCTTTTGTTGTGTTTAGTGGTAGGTTGAGCCTTTTTTGGCCGTAGGCCTAAATTGACTAGACTATGGGTGATGTTTTATATATTGAAATGCGAGTTGACACCACCTGAACGAAGATGGTATCAGTTCCCCGACATTGACCTGAAGCCGTCACGGGGTCACACTGCGACAGAAGACATCTAGCGCGCGATAATAAATCGCGCAGTCTGTGTGTGTGTGCCGGTGTGTGGGTACCGCGCAACAACCGAACTCCGTGTGCTACCTATGATATCGAACGATCTGTTGACATACCCGGAACGAAGATGTCGACCATAATATGGTGGAACTCGATGTGTGGAAACTCGTCCGAAGACGACGCTTTCTGGGTAAGTCGTGGGTGCATTTTGACTTTACAGTGCGCGTGCCCGCCTTCCACGGACTGTCGCTAGATTAACTGTGTCCGGGAAATATACCCTTGCCTTTGCATAGAAACACTGATCACTACCTAACTTTCAATGAACCAGCAAATACTTCTACCATTTCACTAGGACCAGAAAGTTGGTTCACACCTCATTTGTCAAGTATCATTTGAAAAATCTTAAACCGTGAACCTGAAACCTTGTGTAATGGCAGCAGATCTTAAATGACAATTGTTAACTCTTGACACTGACTGACGTATGATTTGTATTCATTTTAGTGTTTTTGGGTATATGGTAACCCCGTTAATTAACGTTCGACATTTTAATGTCAACTAAATATTAAGAACCGAAATGTTCTGAGTTAATCCTTCCTAATATAATATATGTCATAACGCACACACCCCCCACCCCCACCCCCCCCCCCGCCCACCCCGTAGACCAGCATGGCGCTGGAACACATTCAGCCGTTGCATTCATGTGTCACTAAGCCGTGTAGCATGACAACGTTTACTAGACAAGTGGTTGCTGCACGGGGTAGCACTCCTCCTTTAGAGAAGTGTACATGCAAAATGATGAGATGTCTACATTTTTTTGGGTTATTGAGTTTTTTAGAGACGGTGGAGCGAAGTGGTGAAGAAGTAAAGTGTTGATGGGCTTGAGTAATGGTTGATGTCAATGAGAATGGTGGTGTATTGATGTCAATATTGATGTCAGTGAGAATGGTGGTGTATTGATGGACTTGAGTTATGGTTGATGTCAATGAGAATAGTGGTGTATTGACGAGCTTGAGTGATGGTTGATGTCAGTAATAATGGTTGTGTATTGATGGGCTTGATTTATGGTTGATGTCAATGAGAATGGTGGTGTATTGACGGGCTTGAATGATGGTTGGTGTCAATGAGAATGATGGTGTACTGATGGGCTTGAGTGATGCTATATGTCAATGAGAATGGTGGTGTATTGATGGGCTTGAGTGATGATTGATGTCAATGAGAATGGTGGTGTATTAATCGGTGTATTAATGGGCTTGATTTATGGTTGATGTCAATGAGAATGGTGGTGTATTGACGGGCTTAAATGATGGTTGGTGTAAATGAGAATGATGGTGTACTGGTGGGCTTGAGTGATGCTATATGTCAATGAGAATGGTGGTGTATTGATGGGCTTGAGTGATGGTTGATGTCAATGCGAATGGTGGTGTATTGATGGGTTTGAGTGATGGTTAATGTCAATGAGAATGGTGGTGTATTAATCGGTGTATTAATGGGCTTGAATGATGGTTGATGTCAATGAGAATGTTATTGTATTGATGGGCTTGGGTGATGGTTGTTGTCAATAAGAACATAATTATCGTAGAATGCGGAGCGGTGGTGTTGCTCACAGAGCCGCCACTGCTCACAATCGCACAACTCTACAAACTCTACTTGCTATTAATATGACACGAACGATGTATTCATGAGAACATAATAAGACATGTACCACCCTTTCAAAACTACAGTATCGCTAAAGTAGTTATGCTGTATATGAAAACCACCTATCCTATCTTAGTTCCATCAGGGCTAGAAACTTGCTAGATTGCGCGAGCCAGCACTACTGGACTTCGACAACATCACACGTGTGCATTCCAACTCTTAATTTATTAAATCCTATTTGGAAAACAAATATCCTTAAGGCAGTTAAGCTGTGTGTGAAAAAACAACTACAAGACTATAAGGCTACGCGTGATAGCACTACTGGACCTCAGCAACTTCACCAGTTAGTAACCCCATTGAAATCTGGAGACGATTCAAGTGTAAAGCGGTGATAGAGAAGTTGTTACCCGCCCACGTCCTATCGCCACATACTCATACACATGAGTATTGTTACTGGAGAGGGAGTAGAATGCAAGTGGGGGAGTGGAGACTGCAGTGGAGTATAGAGGTACTCCCGTGAGGCTAGTCTACCGCGGTGTCGGTGCAGGCAATGTTGTAACCTTACGTGTGCTTCATTTAGTTGGCGGCGTGGTAGTCGAGCTGATCACTAGGTTCTTTCTTGGTTTCCTTCGAGGCGTAGTACTCATTGGCAAGGGCGTTGGATGGTTGTGCTTTTCTGCGACAGCTCGCTCATCTGTCATTGTCCTCTGTATAGCCACGGAATTGGGTCAGTAGTTTCCTGTGCATGTTTCTCACATGACCGCCATGACCGATGCTCCAGTAGTTGTCAGTCGTGTCACAGTTAGTTATCATGATTTCTACTTTGAAGGAATTGATTAAGAATCCGACTTTGTTTGGATTGTATGACAAACTGTTTGTGTTGGTATGCATATCTTCAATATCACAGGTGCCACTTTGGTTTATATGTCGCTTACTTTACTTTACGTGGCATCATAGCAGACTGGGCTACCCTCAACTGTCACGTTTGTTTATACGTTACATAAATTAGAAGACACAAGCGACATCAGCTGTGTACATTGGTCCATATTTTACAACATTCTATCGGTACACGTAGCATCACATTAGAGTGGGCTAATCTCAGCTTTGTACATAGGTTAATATGTTACATAATTCAGGTCGAAATACAAAGTCATGGTTTGAGGGATATGCACCTAAACAAGTATTAATTTGCAAATAAAATCAATAATATCACGCTAGTGGTTTTTTCAGAATTTTTTTCACAAATTGGGACATTTTCCGGTCAAGTCTCCGTTTAAATGGGTGCTGACATGTTAACCAGCGCGATTTATATGCGCAGATTTATGAAACCGGATATAGAGAGTATATATATATATACATATATATATATATATATATATATATATATATATATATATATATATATATATATATATATATATATATATATATATATATATATATATATATATATATATATATATATATATAATAATTATATATATATATATATATATATATATATATATATATATATATATATATATATATACATATATATATATATATATATATATATATATATATATATATATATATATATATATATATATATATATATATATATATATATATATATATATATATATAAATATATTATCCAAAACTAAAACGACTGTGTTAGATGTGTGCGATTGAAGCCTTAGTAAACCATTTCGTTTGTTACTGGTGCAACCGGGATTATGTTCAAGTCCATGTTTGTTCGGGTGGATTCGCCAAGGACGATACTTGAAGTGTGAATCCTGGTTAACGAGGGAGGTGTAGTGAATAAAATATGGAATCTGTATTCATACCTTGTTGGTAATACACGATGCCTCAAGTTTTATATTTTTCTAGTAATAAATTGTTCAACAACAACAACGCCACATTATGCTCGCGCCGACGTCGCCTGTCTTTAATTTGGACATTCCAAAGATGAGGCCAACTCACCAGGTTTGTGGTGTTTAGTGGTGTCTTGGCGCAGTTGTAACGGATTGAACATCTAATGCGTGTTGAGTATTATCATTATTATTATTGCTTTATTCAACCTCAGTTACAGGAGAAGAAACATTCTAATACACGTACGTTCACAGATATAAGATACACGTGATAAAATAGTAAAATGACTAGTACAACTACTAGCGAAGATAAATACAATGACATGATGTACTATATAAATTCGATATAAATTATGTAAGTCCATTGTACAAAATAACGTGCAGTGGTTAAGAGATATGGACTAAAATAGGTTCGTGTGTATTTGGTTTAGTGAAGTTATCGTTGCATAAAGAATGTCTAATCGAGTCAACGTGACCGTCATTGTTATGATACTGGAATTGCAGAAAGCTTGTTTACAGGGTGACTCACCCATGGATAAGACCCTGTCCAACAGGGTTCCAAGTACAGTTACACCATAAAGCATAACATGTTGTAGCAGATGTCGCATCAGTCGCCGTGCGGGGCTTTCCATTTAAAAGTTCGATTATATAAAGCTAAAAAAATTGTATTTACAATTCCCTGAACCTAACAAATGTTCAGCCTTTGAGTAATTCCGAATTGTGGGATCGTTTACTAAATCGTAGAAGTTGTTTCAGTAAATGTCCCTGTACAGATTCAAGCCGCTGCATTTGTATAACGAAGTTACTCAAGCATTTGAAGCCTTATGTTAGTGTGGGTTGACATTTAAATTTACATAGATCAGCCGGTACACCACGATTAGAGTATAACCCACTTGCACTGCTTATCCCATAAAATGACGTTGTTTGCCAGCAATAAAGCTCTTCGTTGAACGCCGCAGTTTCGCGGCGTCCTGATCGCTCAACAAACGTTACAATGGCGTCTGTGTCGAGCGTCTTGCCGTAGAGCGTTTATTGTGTCAAAACCCACGCTAATGGATAATTGGATGCAACCAAATAAAGAAGGAGCGTACCCACTTTAACATTCTCCGACATAAATCTTTTGAAGTAGATGATACGTAATTGAAATTGTTGTGCATGGCGTACCTGTTTAAACGGAACACTTATATATTTGATTTTTTTTATGTTGGTCTTCACGATGTTAGACTGCGAAATATCTAGCGTGCGTTGATTAATCGCGTAGTCTGTGTGTGTGCCTGTGTGTGGGCGAAACAACGCATTAACCGACCTCCGCGTGCTACCCAAGACAACGAACGATCTGTTGACATACTCGGAATGAAGATATCGACCATAATATGGTGGAACTCCGTGTGTGGAAACTCGTCCGAAGATTTCTGGGAAACTTGTGCGTGCGTGCGTGCGTGCGTGCGTGCGTGCGTGCGTGCGTGCGTGCGTGCGTGGTTGCATGCATGCGTGCGTGCATGTTAACTATACAGTATGTGCCCGTCTAACATGGTCTATATTTTAGTGCAGGACTAACTGCATATCAGTAATAAACCGTAGTTTCTGCATTGAAGCACTGATCACTGCCTAACTTTCAATAATCCAGCAAACACGTCAACCCTCTTTCAATGATAATAACGGAGATCAAATAAAGGCAAAAGCAAAAAAAGAAGCAAATTGTTGTGTTGAATTTTTTATTTATATATTATTGTTTGTACCGTAACAATGATCTAACCACGGGAATTATTCCCTTTTCATTGTCATTTACAATTAGAGTTGTTTCCAATAATTTACAAATTTCTGATGTCTATCACACTGGTCATTAATTGTCTGAGTATTTCTCCTGGTGGTTATCTAAAAACAATTGGTTTGTCTATCTCTAACGACATAGACGTCATATGGGTGTAAGTGTTTCATCAAAAATATTACGTTTAGCCAATATACTACGCTTAGCCAATACGCAAGACTTGCCGTCTGGTGTGAGTGTTTCTTTAACACCAGGGAAATACAACATTTTGTTACTACAGTTGCGATTCGAAATATTCAACATTTGCTGAATATTACTTGCCAGATAAACCGTTACTTGTCCACAACTAAAACGACTGTGCTGGATGTGTGCGCTTGAAGCCTTGGTAAAGCATTTCATTGGTTAATACTGCAACTGGGATTATGTTCAATTCCATGTTTGTTCGAGTGGATTCACCAAGGGCGATAATAAAGTGCCAACCCTGGTTAATGAGGTGTAGTGTATAAACTATGGAATCTTTATTCATACCTTGTTGGTAATACAATATGCTTCTACTTTTAATGGTTTTGAGCTGGTCCTGTAACTATAATATATTTTTCACGAACAACAACGCCACATTCTGCTGGCGCCGACGTCGCCTGTCACCTATGTCCTTAATGTGGACATTACAAGGAAGAGTCCAACGCACCAGGGTGGGAGTGTTTATTGGCGTCTTGGCGCAGTTGTAACGGAGTGAACATCTAATGCGGCGTGTTGGTCGCTAAACAAACATTACAATGGCGTCTGTGTCGAACGTCTTGTCGTAGATCGTTTATTGTGTCAAAGCCCACGCTAATGGATAATTGTATGCAACCAAATAAAGCAGTAGCTTACCCACTTTAACATTCTCAGACATAAATCTTTTGAAGCAGATGATACGTAATTGAAATTGTTGTGCATGGTGTACCTGCTTAAACGGAACACTTAAATATTTGATTTTATTTGATAAATATTTCATTTGATTTCATTTCATTAGTTACTGCTGCAACTGGGATTGTGTTGAATTTATAATAAAGTATCACCTCTGTTCATTGAAAATGGGGTGTAGTGAATAAACTATGGAATCTGTATTGGTATGTTGTTGATAATACACTGGAATTCTTCTTTTTGGAGGTCGTCCCGTAACTATGATAGATTGTTCAACAACAAAAACGTCTAATTCTGCTCGCGCCAACGTCGCCTGCCACCTGTGTCTTGGCGCAGTTGTAACGGAATGAACATCTAGCGCGTGTTGACAGGTCGCGTGGATGGGTAATTGGATGCAACAAAATAAAGTAGTAGCATACCCACGTTAACATTCTCAAGCATAAATCTTTTGAAGTAGACGAGACGTAATTGACATTGTTGTGTATGGCGTACCTGTCTAAACGGAATGCGTAAGTATTTAACTTATTTTATATTGGTAAATTATCCGAACTTACAACATATACTGCATTAGTTAGGCTGCTTTGTCGTTTACAACTAGTCGAAGACTTTATTTTAGTAAATATCCCTGTACTGAATCAAGTCCCTGCATTTGGGCAACGGAGATGTAAGCCATAAGTTCGTGTAGATTGACATATGCAGATATATAAATAAGCATGTAGCTATCGGGTATAACACATCAAAGTGGGGATTGTTTGTACATAAACAAATCGAAATTCCCCGGGGTGTGAACTTTCGTACGAAGGGCAGTTCGTAGTTACATACAATTGTTCGCAACGATATGTGAGCTTTATACAATTGTTCCGGATTACGGTATCTACCTGAAATCAGTTCCTTCGTGAAACCGCAGCTTCACGGCGTCTCGATCGCTAGACAAACATTACTATGACATCTATGTCGAGAGTCCTACAGTAGAAAGTTTATTGTTTGTCACAGTCCACATTTGGATAATTGGACGCAACAAAATAAAGCAGGGTGCACAGATATAACTCTTTTGAAGTAGACGAGATGTAATTTACATTGTTGTGTATGGCGTACCTATTAAAACTGCACAATTTTAGTATTTAGCGTATTTCGTGTTGGTAATTTATTGGAACTTACACCAAACACTGCATCAGACAGGCTTCTCTGTCAAAGAAGAAGCCGCCACAGATGTCATCGGGACAAGATGTCTTCATTATGATATTGTTGTACAATGTCTTGAATTTTAATCTTATTAATATAATTATATTACATGTAAGGTTCATTAAACCGGCTTATTGACTGAAATTGTTTCTTTCCATTTGTTAACTTATGCGTGACAACATTAGTTTTACTTTGCATCAATACAGTCCAATATCAACATTAAGGTCACCCACTGGACTGGTCCAAACTGACCTTAATAGCGACGTGATCTTAATAATGAATATGAATACTGAAGCACCATGGGATAGGGAAATTGCTATGTAGATGCATGTCATTTTAACAGCAATGCATATTGAGCAAGTATATCATGTGTAATGTAGTGTATGCATGAGAATTTAGTTTCACAATATTACGTCGTTTTATCATACAACATCGAGAACAAAATCGGTAATGCACAATACTCTTTTGCTACGTTTTTCCACCCGTACTACTCCAACGGATCTCTTCGGTCGTTAAGCAAACAATCGACTAGAGGCTGCTATATTGTTGGCTATGAAGCCCGCGTCCTGCCGCCCCGCCATGTTATTCTTTTTAATTTATTCATCCTCTAAAAATCTTATTTCAAAGTGTTGCCTAAGATGACTGGGGGTCTTGCTTCTTTTATTGATTTCCGAAGTTTACTATTTACGCCAAGTGCGTGACTTCGTATTGCTATTGACATCGCCGATCATGGCTGACTCAACGTAACTGCGGGGGTAATCTGGGAGCAATCTGATGCTCCGGGTTACTGACCGTATTCCTGAATAACGAGGTGACCGCATTAGAGGGATTAATGTCCTATGCTTAACTATGGAAATCATTTGGGACTGTCCCAGAGTGACCGTAATTGCGAGGTGTTCGTATCATTGAGGTGACCGTAAACCGAGGTTCGACTGTACATAACAATTAAAATGGGAATATTATATGTTATGACTAAAAACCCATCAATGCGCTAACCTTCATTGACATACATTTTGATGCAACTATTACAGTTATGTTCAAATGTATGTGTGTTTGTTCCCTCGTGTATCCGTCAGTTTCGCGTGCGCAAGGGGCTGACATTGTGTACACGTGCTTGGGAGCCCATGGGCATTATTTGTACATTAAAAAAATCGAAATTCCCCAGGGGTGTGAATTTTCGTACGAAGGGTAGTTACATACAATTGTTCGCAACGATATGCGTGCTTTCTATGATTGTTCCGGATTATGTTATCTGTCTCAAACGTGTGCATCAGTTCCTGCGTGAAACCGCAACTTCACTGCGTCTTGATCGCTACACAAACATTACAATGTCAAATCCCACACATGGATAACTGGATGCAACAAAATAAAGCAGGTGCACGTTAACATTCTCATTGTCTCATTGTATGACGCACGTAGTTAACATTCTCATTGTCCCATTGTATGACGCACCTAGTTAACATTCTCATTGTCTCATTGTATGACGCACCTAGTTAACATTCTCATTGTCTCATTGTATGGCGCACCTAGTTAACATTCTCATTGTCTCATTGTATGACGCACCTAGTTAACATTCTCATTGTCTCATTGTATGACGCACCTAGTTAACATTCTCATTGTCTCATTGTATGACGCACCTAGTTAACATTCTCATTGTCTCATTGTATGACGCACCTAGTTAACATTCTCATTGTCTCATTGTATGGCGCACCTAGTTAACATTCTCATTGTCTCATTGTATGGCGCACCTAGTTAACATTCTCATTGTTTCATTGTATGACGCACCTAGTTAACATTCTCATTGTCTCATTGTATGGCACACCTAGTTAACATTCTCATTGTCTCATTGTATGACGCACCTAGTTAACATTCTCATTGTCTCATTGTATGACGCACCTAGTTAACATTCTCATTGTCTCATTGTATGACGCACCTAGTTAACATTCTCATTGTCTCATTGTATGGCGCACCTAGTTAACATTCTCATTGTCTCATTGTATGACGCACCTAGTTAACATTCTCATTGTCTCATTGTATGACGCACCTAGTTAACATTCTCATTGTCTCATTGTATGACGCACCTAGTTAACATTCTCATTGTCTCATTGTATGGCGCACCTAGTTAACATTCTCATTGTCTCAGTGTATGGCGCACCTAGTTAACATTCTCATTGTTTCATCGTATGACGCACCTAGTTAACATTCTCATTGTCTCATTGTATGGCGCACCTAGTTAACATTCTCATTGTTTCATTGTATGACGCACCTAGTTAACATTCTCATTGTTTCATTGTATGGCGCACCTAGTTAACATTCTCATTGTCTCATTTTATGACGCACCTAGTTAACATTCTCATTGTCTCATTGTATGACGCACCTAGTTAACATTCTCATTGTCTCATTGTATGACGCACCTAGTTAACATTCTCATTGTCTCATTGTATGACGCACCTAGTTAACATTCTCATTGTTTCATTGTATGGGGCACCTAGTTAACATTCTCATTGTCTCATTGTATGGCGCACCTAGTTAACATTCTCATTGTTTCATTGTATGACGCACCTAGTTAACATTCTCATTGTCTCATTGTATGGCGCACCTAGTTAACATTCTCATTGTTTCATTTTATGACGCACCTAGTTAACATTCTCATTGTTTCATTGTATGGCGCACCTAGTTAACATTCTCATTGTCTCATTGTATGACGCACCTAGTTAACATTCTCATTGTCTCATTGTATGACGCACCTAGTTAACATTCTCATTGTCTCATTGTATGGCGCACCTAGTTAACATTCTCATTGTTTCATTGTATGACGCACCTAGTTAACATTCTCATTGTTTCATTGTATGGCGCACCTAGTTAAGCGACACACAAGTATCTAACTTATTGCATGTTGGAAGTTATCCGAACTTACAACAAACACTGCATTAGTTATATAGATAAGCACGTACACCAGGAGTAGCTCCCGGGTATAATTCACCAAAATGAGTTACTATACTGTTTTAACATGTTGTCGACAAGCCCGGAGTTACTATCATCACGATTTAAGTAATTGCCAAATATTTCAAGCTTTTCTACATTTCATGAATTGTTGTTGAAGACGAATTAAAAACATTGTAGATGCTATTCATTGTCCGCCAAATTCAATAATTCACTGATTAATAACCTACCACAATTGTGTTACTGTATTTCTGTTTTGTTATCACGAATATTGTTATCGGATATGACGAATATACAAGTTGCTGTGTAATGATGTATGTTACCGAGTGTACTGAATCTACGAGTTGCCATACGATTATGTATGCTATTAACATTACTGAATGTACACTAACAAATTTTGATACACATATCTTTAACAAAATCCTTTTAATTTTGCCGATATAAAAGTAATTATTATGACGTTCATTGTATGCTTCATGATCAATTTAGTAATACATGTTTTCAGCATAATGTAACTCATCTAAATATACAAGTTCTCTTATCTAAACGTGATCAAATTAAAACTTTGTTGTCACGGTTATATGAGGCACATGTCGAAAGGTATATTTTATTGAAAGAAACTTTCTTAAATGACGATAATGCTCATATTTTTGAACTGCTCGATTACAACCCGATTTATAAAAAACAAACAGGTTAAATCTAACGGTGGTGTTGCAATATATATTCGTAAGAATATTCAGTTCATTTTTCTGGAAGACCGTAGCACTTTTATAAGAGGTTAATTCGAATGCATTTTTATGGAATCAAGTGGAAATGGTTCAACTACAGTCGTCGGTGAGATCACCAGGTTATAATTGACACATATCAAAATTTTTACTACTTTAAGAATGATTCATATACGTCACGTGACATGCTAGATGTATATCTTGCTGCTAACATCATTCCCACGATTACTAAACTAACACGTATTAACCATTCACATGCAACCCTTATAGATACATATATGTGAGACATACAAATTCACATGTTCACTCCGGTATACTCTACAGCGACATTTCTGACCATTTGTCTTTATTACGTTTGATTGATAAACAGAAACCACGCACAAAACAGGTGGACCGTTTATTTTCAAACACATACGTATATTTGAATTATGATTGCCACTCGCCATAGAACCTCAGCTCTCCAGAACATAGATTGGACACATTTACACCAATTAGACGTAAATAACGCGAATGGAGAATTTACGAAACTTAGCTGTGTTATTGATTTTTTCGCACTTTTCGAAATCGAAAATTTAGTGGATGACCAAAGGTATAATGAAATCTTCCACAACATTTAATAAACGGTATCGAAAAAAATGTTTTGGTCAATCAATGGTACATCCTACAAATATTCGTTATGTCAACTGTAGAAATGTTTATGATAAATTAAAATATATTGCTAAGACTTACTATGCTAATATATTTAACACGTTTAATAATGACTCTAAGACGTGACAGTTGCTTAGAATTATGATAGGGAAACACAGTGACAAATACTGTATTCCAACATGTTTCAAATATAACAACGATTTATCTAATTATCCTGATCGAATACATTTTGTAATTTATCTACAGACGTCGGTCGTAATTATGCTATTGCAATCCTTTCACCCAGAACACATTTCACCAGATATCTACAAAAAGTCCTGCAAAATGCAAGAAGCATGTTTATGAATCCCACTTATGCAAACGAAATTAGGCAAATTATACAGTGTCTTCAACCTAAGAAAAGTTATATTCATTATAACCTCAGTCCCCATCATTTATAATTACTAGGCGAGCAAATATCCATAAGTTTTGCTATGTTGACAAACAAATCCTTAAGTGAAGGTATTGCACCCGGTGAAATTAAAATTGCAAAAATCATATATGTCTACAAGTCAAATCCCCAACAATAATTATCCAACTATGTATCTATACCCTTGCTATCCACTACTTCAAAGATATTAAAAAAGTTGGTGCATAGTAGAATTTTCGACTTTTTACAGAAAAATAATATATCCAATGAAAATCAATAGGGTTTCCGCGAGAAAGATTCAACCACTAACCATAAATAATAATGGTTGTTGCGACAACAACCATTATTATTTATGTAAACGCTTTAGAAACATATTCTGCCCTCACTGTTGTCATTGATATAAGTAAAGCATTTGATACAATAGACCATCATATTCTTTTGCAAAAACTTGATTCTATGAGATCAGGGGTACTACACCCAAATGGCAGGAACACATAAATGCATGCAGAGAAAAAAGTTTACCGATGTTTGTAAGCAATATATAAAGTGAACCACTTTATCCCTACTGGACATAAGACATACTTCCGTGGGGATCTACATATCAAGCTCAAAATACAAAAGAATTTATCATTCAAATCGGTCGTTCTATTTTTCAAAGAAAGCTTCCACGAACACTCTCATCCTCCCTTTATACTCTTAAATTTATTCAAATAGCAATATATCTATCAAATTGCCTACCAGTTTCATATTCCAATCATCTTTACGTTTACCCGTGACATTCACATATTACAAGGCAATTTATATATATGCCCGATCAGTAGTTATACGTAAGGTCATGGAACAGTCTATTATGTAAAGGTCCAATGATCTGGAATAAAGTTCCGTATGATATTCAGAGTAAACCTACTCGGAAAAAGCTTTGCACCTGCATTAAAGGCATGTGTGGCTATGACAATTCAAATTAATATTAATACATTGTACCGTTTTTATTATTTTATTACCATGATTCATTTGCATTACCTGTAACTTGTGTAACTTTACCTAATTTCCTTGTATTTGTAATTCAGCCTGATTGTTGCTTATTGCGCAACGTATTATTAATCATTCTAAATAGGTAATTACCATGGGTTGACAGCGACCAATTGTATATATTATTCTGTCGCAATTGTTTTTCGCTATATAATGTGTTTGCCTAATTGGTTACAGCCATACGGCCGTTAACCTAAAACTGTATTACTGAGTACATGTTTGTGATTGTTTCGTTTTGCTTATTGTGTATGTACGTATACAGTTTAAAAAAAAATACTCTCTCTCTCTTCACGAAGCCACCATCTTTTAACAAGATTTAACAAGATTTGCCATACAAGCCAAAGGCCCAGATGGCAAGTGGACAAGGAAGCCATTGGCTTATAGAGATTCCAACAATGTTCATCTACTTATAACCCACCCTCCTGAGATATGTGTCAACCTTGCTTTTAAACATATTCACGCTGCTAGCAGTTACACAATCTGTAGACAATTTGTTCCATTCATTTATTTTCCTCTGTAAGAACTAGTGCTTCCTGATGTCCAATCTACATTGATCCTTTACTAATTTTACCTTATGTCATCTAGTTCTGCTATCCTTCTTGAGTGAGAAAAACATATTTCTATCAATATTTTCATACCCATTCAATATCTTAAAAACTTCATAACTAAGGTCTCTCATTTCTGGAATCATTTTAGTTGCTCTCCTTTGTATGCGTTCAAGCGTATCGATATCCTTCTTATGATATGGTCTCCATACTTGTATACAGTATTCTAAATGAGGTCTAACTATTGCTTTATAAAGAGGTATAATTAACTTTTTTCCCTTGTATGTTATGTTTCTTCTAATCAATCCAAGAATTTGATTACCCTTTGAAGCTGCAATACCACACTGCTCTGAAACTTTCATATCAGCGCTTATTGTAACTACTAAGTCAGTTTCTTTTACAGTAGTACCCATAACAGTATCTCCCATTTTATAGTGTACATCCAGGTTCCCATGTCCTGTATGTAGGCATTTACCTTTCCCAAAATTGAACAACATCTGCCATTTCTCAGACCATTTCAGTAATCTGTCTAGATCGTTTTGTAAATGTTGTTTATCACCATCAGTACTAACCTTTCTAAACAGTTTGGTGTCATCCGCAAATTTCAGTACGTTACTTGTTATACTGTCGTCCAAGTCATTGATATATATTAAGAAAAATATAGGTCCTAATACTGATCCTTGGGGTACCCCACTCAAAACGGATTTCCAATTTGAAACTTCTCCATCTACTACAACTCGTTGTCTTCTGTCAGTCAGCCATTGTTCTATCCAGTCAATTATGCTATCCCCGATACCATGGGCTTTTAACATAAGTACTAATCTTTGATGTGGCACTTTGTCAAAAGCTTTCTGAAAATCTAAGTAGATAATATCTACTGGCGATCCCACGTCTATCCACTTAGTGATTTTTTCAACAAAACATAACATATTTGTTAAGCATGACCTCGCTTTAAGGAATCCATGTTGAGATGAATTTAATCATTTATGCTTAACGAGGAAGTCCACCATAATTATGGTCTTTAATTAACCTTTCTAATAATTTACAAATCATTGACGTTAAACTCACTGGTCTGTAATTCTCTGAGTTATTTCTCGAACCCTTTTTAAATAATGGTATGAAGTTTGCTTCTTTCCATTCAAATGGAACAACTCCATCTTTTAATGACAAGTTGAATACTCTTGCAAGTGGTATACTGATTTGTTCTACTGTTTCCATTAGTAATGTTGGAGGAATCCCATCCACTCCCGGTGATTTATTATCCTTCATTGCCTTTATTTGCTTAGCTACCATTTCTGGAGTTACAACTAAGGGTCCAAAATAGTCAGATTTAGCCTCAGTAGTATGTGTGCAATTCTGAAACATCAAATTTGGGGCAGATTTGGGGCTCATTCTGATTGGTTGAAATTTGAAATGGAGCGTTCTGATTGGTCGTGCGCTTATTGTCGCTAGGGGGCGCCACCGTATACTCCCCTATTATCGCTCAAACGGGCAAGATTTGGGGCACTTTCTGATTGGTCGAGAGCAGTTTCACCACCAGAGGGGGCCGCGGGGGTAATTTGCATAAATTTGCATACATTAGCATAAATTACACCGTTTTGTAGTGAAACCGTCACATGGGGTCGCAACGTGTCATCCCCTATTATCGCCCATGAGGCACAGTTTTGCGGTAATGTTGTCACCAGAGGGCGCAACGGATCAAGTGTGTCGACGGTTCTGATTCGTCGAGAGCCGTCACGTGACCTATGACGTCACAGCTCATTTGCATAAATTAGCATAAATTACCAAAAATCGCACTCCTTTGCGGTCATACTGTCACCAGGGGGCGCTACGGGTCAATTGTGTCGACGGTTTGTGACCTAGTTTTGACTGTTCTGATTGGTCGAGAGCCTTTTGTGGTGAAACCGTCACCAAGGGGTGCTACGGGTCAATTGTGTCGACGGTTTGTGACCTAGTTTTGACTGTTCTGATTGGTCGAGAGCCTTTTGTGGTGAAACCGTCACCAAGGGGCCCTAACGGTCAACTGTATCGACGGTTTGTGACCTAGTTTCGACTGATATTATTGGTCGAGAGCCGTCACGTGTCTATGACGTCACAGCTCATTTGCATAAATTTACATAAATTAGCATATATGGCACCCTTTTGTGGTGAAACCGTCACCAGGGGGCGCTACCGGTCAATTGTATCGACGGTTTGTGACATAGTTTCGACTGTTCTGATTGGTTGACAGCCGTCACGTGACTTATGACGTCACAGTTCCTCATTTGTATATCACGTGACTTCTCTATAGATGCCGCCATCTTGTTTTACTGCCATGTTGTTTTGCGATGATACGGTCACCAGGAGGCGCTGCTACAACGTCACAGTTCCTCGTTTGCATATCACGTGACCTCTCTATGGAGGCTGCCATCTTGTTTTGGGGCCGCATTGTTTTGCGCTGATACGATTACCAGACGGCGCTGCGGGGCAAGGTCGAAGGTCAAAGGTCACAGATTTTAGTGCTGATACGATTGCCAGTTAGGGTTAGGGTTAGTAACCCTAATTCTGACGTCTGTAGTGAACCCTAATACGGACCCTGTAGGGTTATTAACCCTAATGAAAGGTCAAAGGTCAAAGATCGCCCATCTGTTGTACTTATGCAATTGCCAGTTAGGGTTAGGGTTAGGAACCCTAATTCTATCGTCTTCGGTTTAATACTGACGATTATGACGCGCTTTTCGAGACGTGTCTGGGTACAGAACCGGTATAAACCGGTAACCGGTTTCATGTAGTTTTTTTCTTCTTTTCTGGAACGTTCGAACGACGTCATGGAATTTTCCACGCTCACGAAAAGAAACACCATCCTACATTTTCACCCTGCTAGCAGACTGAAACCTAGCGGACGAAAGTTCGTGCATGCAGCGGGAAAACGTAACCGTGCATGTAAGCTATGCGACGCATATTGCCTCGTTGCATTATATCGAGAACCTTTCGACGTATTTCGTTTCGCGTCGACATCTACGTACCGTCTATTTCACAACGAGTCTGCAAAAAACACCGCGAGGTCAAAAGGTCAAAAGGTCAAGGTCAACAAAACAAACACCGCCGCTTTCTGGAACGTTCGAACGAAGTCACGCCTTTTCACCCAGCTAGCAGACTGAAATCTAGCGGACGAAAGTTCGTGCATGCAGCGAGAAAAACACGGGAAAAACCCAGAAAAAGTGCATCGTCAGCAAACTTTCAGGGTAAACTGTAGGAGTTATGGGTAACCTGTAGGAATTATGTGTAAACTGTAGGAGTTATGGGTAACCTGTAGGAATTATGGGTAAACTGTAGGAGTTATGGGTAACCTGTAGGAATTATGGGTAAACTGTAGGAGTTATGGGTAAACTGTAGGAGGTGTGGGTAAACTGTAGGAAGGCTTGTGCGCTTCCACTCGTCTTGTCTTTTTTGACACTGGTCAGTCGCTGTTGGTGGACTTTGGCTTGTGCTCTCCCACTCGTCTTGTCTTTTTTGACATTGGTCAGTCGCTGTTGGTGGACTTTGACTTGTGCGCTCCCACTCGTCTTGTCTTTTTTCACACTGGACTTTGGCTTGAACGCTTCAACTCGTCTTGTCTTTTTCACA
This sequence comes from Lamellibrachia columna, assembly GCA_963662155.1. NCBI lineage: Eukaryota > Metazoa > Annelida > Polychaeta > Sabellida > Siboglinidae > Lamellibrachia > Lamellibrachia columna. The sequence goes on along the minus strand of OY759266.1, from coordinate 33,455,653 downwards.
CTGATCAGTCGCTGTTGGTGGACTTTGGCTTGTGTACTTCCACCCGTCTTGTCTTTTTTTGACACTGGTCAGTCGCTGTTGGTGGACTTTGGCTTGTACGCTTCCACTCGTCTTGTCTTTTTTGACACTGGTCAGTCGCTGTTGGTGGACTTTGGCGTGCGCGCTCCCACTCGTCGTCTTTTTTTTTACATTGGTCAGTAGCTGTTGGCGGACTTTGACTTGTGTGCTCCCACTCGTCTTGTCTTTTTTTGACATTGGTCAGGCGTTGTTGGCGTACTTTGACTTGTGTGCTCCCACTCGTCTTGTCTTTTTGACACTGGTCAGCTGCTGTCGGTGGACATTGGCTTGTGCACTTCCACCCGTCTAGTCTTTTTTGACATTGGTCAGGCGTTGTTGGCGTACTTTGACATGTGTGCTCCCACTCGTCTTGTTTTTTTTGACATTGGTCAGTCACTGTTGGTGAACTTTGGCTTGTACGCTTCCACTCGTCGTCTTTTTTTTTACATTGGTCAGTAGCTGTTGGCGGACTTTGACTTGTGTGCTCCCACTCGTCTTGTCTTTTTTTGACATTGGTCAGGCGTTGTTGGCGTACTTTGACTTGTGTGCTCCCACTTGTCTTGTCTTTTTGACACTGGTCAGCTGCTGTCGGTGGACATTGGCTTGTGCACTTCCACCCGTCTAGTCTTTTTTGACATTGGTCAGGCGTTGTTGGCGTACTTTGACATGTGTGCTCCCACTCGTCTTGTTTTTTTTTGACATTGGTCAGTCACTGTTGGTGAACTTTGGCTTGTACGCTTCCACTCGTCTTGTCTTTTTTGACACTGGTCAGTCGCTGTTGGTGGTCATTGGCTTGTGCACTTCCACCCGTCTTGTCTTTTTTGACATTGGTCAGGCGTTGTTGACGTACTTTGACTTGTGTGCTCCCACTCGTCTTGTCTTTTTTGACATTGGTCAGTCACTGTTGGTAAACTTTGGTATGTGCTCTCCCACTCGTCTTGTCTTTTTGACACTGGTCAGCTGCTGTTGGTGGACTTTGACTTGTGCGCTCCCACTCGTCTTGTCTTTTTCACACTGGTCAGCTGCTGTTGGTGGACTTTGGCTTGTGCGCTTCCACTCGTCTTGTCTTTTTCACACTGGTAAGTCGCTGTTGGTGGACTTTGGCTTGTGTGCTTCCACTCGTCTTGTCTTTTTTGACACTGGTCAGTCGCTGTTGGTGGACATTGGCTTGTGCACTTCCACCCGTCACCAGGGGGCGCAACGTGTCATGAGACATTTTTTCCAGAGATACTGCCGCCAGAGGCGCTACGGGTCAATTGTGTCGACGGTTCTGATAGGTTGAGAGCCGTCACGTGCTTTGACTTGTGTGCTCCCACTCGTCTTGTCTTATTTGACATTGGTCAGGCGTTGTTGGCGTACTTTGACTTGTGTGCACCCACTCGTCTTGTCTTTTTTTGACATTGGTCAGTCACTGTTGGTGAACTTTGGCATGTGCTCTCCCACTCGTCTTGTCTTTTTGACACTGGTCAGCTGCTATTGGTGGACATTGGCTTGTGCATTTCCACCCGTCTTGTCTTTTTTGATATTGGTCAGGCGTTGTTGGCGTACTTTGGCTTGTACGCTTCCACTCGTCTTGTCTTTTTTGACACTGGTCAGTCACTGTTGGTGAACTTTGGCTTGTACGCTTCCACTCGTCTTGTACGCCAACAACGCCTGACCAATGCCAAAAAAGACAAGACGGGTGGAAGTGCACAAGCCAATGTCCACCAACAGCGACTGACCATTGTCAAAAAAGACAAGACGAGTGGAAGCGTACAAGCCAAAGTTCACCAACAGTGACTGACCAATGTCAAAAAAGACAAGACGAGTGGAAGCGTACAAGCCAAAGTTCACCAACAGTGACTGACCAATGTCAAAAAAGACAAGACGAGTGGAAGCGTACAAGCCAAAGTTCACCAACAGTGACTGACCAATGTCAAAAAAGACAAGACGAGTGGGAGCACACATGTCAAAGTCCACCAACAACGCCTGACCAATGTCAAAAAAGACAAGACGGGTGGAAGTGCACAAGCCAATGTCCACCAACAGCGACTGACCAGTGTCAAAAAATACAAGACGAGTGGAAGCGTACAAGCCAAAGTTCACCAAAAGTGACTGACCAATGTCAAAAAAGACAAGACGAGTGGGAGCCCACATGTCAAAGTACGCCAACAATGCCTGACCAAAGTCAAAAAAGACAAGACGGGTGGAAGTGCACAAGCCAATGTGAGTGGGAGCGCACAAGCCAATGTCCACCGACAGCAGCTGACCAGTGTCAAAAAGACAAGACGAGAGGGAGCACACAAGTCAAAGTCCGCCAACAGCGACTGACCAATGTAAAAAAAAAGACGACGAGTGGGAGCGCGCACGCCAAAGTCCACCAACAGCGACTGACCAGTGTCAAAAAAGATAAGACGAGTGGCAGCGCACAAGCCAAAGTCCACCAACACCGTTTGACCAATGTCAAAAAAGACAAGACAAGATTTAACAAGATTTGCCATCCAAGCCAAAGGCCCAGATGGCAAGTGGACAAGGAAGCCATTGGCTTATCGAGAGTCAGACGAGTGGGAGCGCACAAGTCAAAGTCCACCAGCAGCGTCTGGAGGTCGTATCATTGCAAAGCAAAAGTCAAAGTCCACCAACAGTGGCTGACCAGTGTCAAAAAGACAAGACGAGTGGGAGCGCGCAAGTCAAAGTCCACCAACAACGACTGACCAATGTCAAAAAAGGCAAGACGAGAGGGAGCGCACAAGCAAAAGTCCGCCAACAGCGACTGACCTATATCAAAAAGACAAGACGGGTGGAAACGCATCAGCCAAAGTCCACCAACAGCGACTGACCAGTGTGAAAAAGACAAGTCGAGTGGAAGAGCACAAGCCAAAGTTCACCAACAACGACTGACCAGTGTGAAAAACACAAGACGAGTGGGAGCGCACAAGCCAAAGTTCACCAACAGCGACAGACCAATGTCAAAAAAGACAAGACAAATGGGAGCGCACAAGCCAAAGTCTACCAACAGCGGCTGACCACTGTCAAAAAAGACAAGACGGGTGGAAGCGCACAAGCCAAAGTCCACCAACATCGACTGACCAGTGTCAAACAGACAAGACGAGTGGAAGTGCACAAGCCAAAGTCCACCAACAGCGACGGACCAATGTCGAAAAAGACAAGACGAGTGGAAACGCACAAGCCAAAGTCCACCAACAGTGACTGACCAATGTCAAAAAGACAATACGAGTGGGAGCGCATAAGTCAAAGTCCACCAACAGTGACTGACCAATATCAAAAAGATAAGACGGATGGATGCGCACAAGCCCATGTTACATACCGGATCGACCAATGTTAAAAAAGACAAGACGGGTGGGAGAACACAAGCCAAAGTCCACCAACAGCGACTGACCAATGTCAAAAAAAAAAAAAAAAAAAAAAAAAAAAAGACAAGACGAGTGGGAGCACACAAGTCAAAGTCCACCAACAGCGCCTGATCAATGTCAAAAAAGACAAGACGGGTGGAAGCGTGCAAGCCAAATTTCACCAACAGTGACTGACCAATGTCAAAAAAGACAACACGAGTGGGAGCACACAAGTCAAAGTACGCCAACAACGTCTGACCAATGTCAAAAAAGACAAGACGGGTGGAAGTGCACAAGCCAATGTGCACCAACAGCAGCTGACCAGTGTCAAAAAGACAAGACGAGTGGGAGAGCACATGCCAAAGTTCACCAACAGTGACTGACCAATGTCAAAAAAAGACAAGACGAGTAGGTGCACACAAGTCAAAGTACGCCAACAACGCCTGACCAATGTCAAAAAAGACAAGACGAGTGGGAGCACACAAGTCAAAGTCCGCCAACAGCGACTGACCAATGTCAAAAAAAAAAAAAAGACAAGACGAGTGGGAGCGCACACGCCAATGTCCACCAACAGCGACTGACCAGTGTCAAAAAAAGACAAGACGTGTGGAAGTACACAAGCCAAAGTCCACCAACAGCGACTGACCAGTGTGAAAAAGACAACACGAGTGGAAGCGTACAAGCCAAAGTCCACCAACAGCGACTGACCAGTGTGAAAAAAGACAAGACGAGTGGGAGCGCACAAGTCAAAGTCCACCAACAGCGACTGACTAATGTCAAAAAAGACAAGACGAGTGGGAGAGCACAAGTCAAAGTCCACCAACAGCGACTGACCAATGTCAAAAAAGACAAGACGAGTGAGAGCGCACAAGTCAAAGTCCACCAACAGTGACTAACCAGTGTCAAAAAAGACAAGACGAGTGGAAGCGCACAAGCCAATGTCCACCAACAGTGACTGACCAGTGTCAAAAAAGACAAGACGAGTGGAAGCGTACAAGCCAAAATTCACCAACAGTGACTGACCAATGTCAAAAAAGACAAGACGAGTGGGAGCACACAAGCCAATGTGAGTGGGAGCGCACAAGCCAATGTCCACCGACAGCAGCTGACCAGTGTCAAAAAGACAAGACGAGAGGGAGCACACAAGTCAAAGTACGCCAACAACGCCTGACCAATGTCAAAAAAAGACAAGACGAGTGGGAGCACACAAGTCAAAGTCCGCCAACAGCGACTGACCAATGTAAAAAAAAAGACGACGAGTGGGAGCGCGCACGCCAAAGTCCACCAACAGCGACTGACCAGTGTCAAAAAAGACAAGACGGGTGGAAGTACACAAGCCAAAGTCCACCAACAGCGACTGATCAGTGTGAAAAAGACAAGACGAGTTGAAGCGTACAAGCCAAAGTCCAGTGTGAAAAAATACAAGACGAGTGGGAGCGCACAAGTCAAAGTCCACCAACAGCGACTGACCAATGTCAAAAAAGACAAGACGAGTGGGAGAGCACAAGCCAAAGTCCACCAACAGCGACTGACCAGTGTCAAAAAAGACAAGACGAGTGGAAGCGCATAAGCCTTCCTACAGTTTACCCATACCTCCTACAGTTTACCCATAACTCCTACAGTTTACCCATAATTCCTACAGGTTACCCATAACTCCTACAGTTTACCCATAATTCCTACAGGTTACCCATAACTCCTACAGTTTACACATAATTCCTACAGGTTACCCATAACTCCTACAGTTTACCCTGAAAGTTTGCTGACGATGCACTTTTTCTGGGTTTTTCCCGTGTTTTTCTCGCTGCATGCACGAACTTTCGTCCGCTAGATTTCAGTCTGCTAGCTGGGTGAAAAGGCGTGACTTCGTTCGAACGTTCCAGAAAGCGGCGGTGTTTGTTTTGTTGACCTTGACCTTTTGACCTTTTGACCTCGCGGTGTTTTTTGCAGACTCGTTGTGAAATAGACGGTACGTAGATGTCGACGCGAAACGAAATACGTCGAAAGGTTCTCGATATAATGCAACGAGGCAATATGCGTCGCATAGCTTACATGCACGGTTACGTTTTCCCGCTGCATGCACGAACTTTCGTCCGCTAGGTTTCAGTCTGCTAGCAGGGTGAAAATGTAGGATGGTGTTTCTTTTCGTGAGCGTGGAAAATTCCATGACGTCGTTCGAACGTTCCAGAAAAGAAGAAAAAAACTACATGAAACCGGTTCAAACCGGTTTGAACCGGTTCTGTACCCAGACACGTCTCGAAAAGCGCGTCATAATCGTCAGTATTAAACCGTAGACGATAGAATTAGGGTTACTAACCCTAACCCTAACTGGCAATTGCATAAGTACAACAGATGGGCGATCTTTGACCTTTGACCTTTCATTAGGGTTAATAACCCTACAGGGTCCGTATTAGGGTTCACTACAGACGTCAGAATTAGGGTTACTAACCCTAACCCTAACTGGCAATCATATCAGCACTAAAATCGGTGACCTTTGACCTTCGACCTAGCCCCGCAGCGCCGTCTGGTAATCGTATCAGCGCAAAACAATGCGGCCCCAAAACAAGATGGCAGCCTCCATAGAGAGGTCACGTGATATGCAAACGAGGAACTGTGACGTTGTAGCAGCGCCTCCTGGTGACCGTATCATCGCAAAACAACATGGCAGTAAAACAAGATGGCGGCATCTATAGAGAAGTCACGTGATATACAAATGAGGAACTGTGACGTCATAAGTCACGTGACGGCTGTCGACCAATCAGAACAGTCGAAGCTAGGTCACAAACCGTCGATACAATTGACCGGTAGCGCCCCCTGGTGACGGTTTCACCACAAATGGGTGCCATATATGCTAATTTATGTAAATTTATGCAAATGAGCTGTGGCGTCATAGGCACGTGACGGCTCTCGACCAATCATATCAGTCGAAACTAGGTCACAAACCGTCGATACAATTGACCGGTAGTGCCCCTTGGTGACGGTTTCACCACAAAAGGCTCTCGACCAATCAGAACAGTCAAAACTAGGTCACAAACCGTCGACACAATTGACCCGTAGCACCCCTTTGTGACGGTTTCACCACAAAAGGCTCTCGACCAATCAGAACAGTCAAAACTAGGTCACAAACCTAAAATGCTAATTTATGCAAATGAGCTGTGACGTCATAGGTCACGTGACGGCTCTCGACGAATCAGAACCGTCGACACACTTGATCCGTAGCGCCCTCTGGTGACAACATTACCGCAAAACAGTGCCTCATGGGCGATAATAGGGGATGACACGTTGCGCCCCTGGTGACGGTTTCACTACAAAACGGTGTAATTGATGCTAATGTATTCAAATTAATGCAAATTATCCCATGACGCCCTCTGGTGGTGAAACTGCTCTCGACCAATCAGAAAGTGCCCCAAAACTTGCCCATTTGAGCGATAGTAGGGGATTATACGCACGACCAATCAGAACGCTCCATTTCAAATTTCAACCAATCAGAATGAGCCCCAAATCTGCCCCAAATTTGATGTTTCAGAATTGCACACATACTACTAGCCTCCTGAAATTTAGCATCAGCAACTTGTAATAAACTAATATCTTCTTTGGTAAACACTGAACTGAAGTAACCATTTAGGTCTTCCGTCATTAAAAACCCCAGTGATATTATATTGTCAGCTTCTAGAGGTCCAACCTTGTCTTGTACGTTTTGTTTACTCCGGACATATGCATAAAAACTCTTGCTGTCATTTTTTATGTTACATGCTAGTTTTTGCTCATAGCTTCTTTTAGATTGTCTGATTTCAGTTGTAGCTGCATTAAGTGCCTCTTTGTAATTTGCATAGTCTTCTTCCTTTCTGGTACGCCTATAAACCATCCACATAGTTTGTTTTAACACTACTTTTCTAATAGCCTCTTTTGACAGGTGTTTCTTTCTACACCGTTTTCCTTGTTTTTGGAAGGGAACAAATGTATCGATGATACTCTCAATTTCATATTTTAGAATATTCCAACATTCAATTGCGGTCTTTTTCATCAGCATGTTATTCCAATCTAGCTTTGCTAAGTATTTTCTCATATCTATGTAGTTAACTTTGTGAAAGTTTCTCTTGTACATTTTCTTATTTTTACTTTCTGATTTTATATTGATGTAAAAATGTATTTGATTACGGTTCAAGTATTTTTACATTGTCCACTAATTCTTTTTGTGATGACAAAACGATATCTAATAAATTTTCTCCCCTGGCTGGTTCTAGCACATGCTGAGTAAGAAAGCTATCCTGGATTAAAAATAGAAATTGTTGGTCCTCACTCCCTGTGCTCTCTAGAGAATTCCATTGTATGTGTCCATGGTTAAAATCTCCCATTATGATACATTCCCCTTTACTAACTTCCTTTATAGCGTTTTTTATTTTTGTGTTGTCCTCTTCGTTTATGTTTGGACTTCGGTAAACTAATCCAACAGTTAATTTTGAATTTCCTGAAACAATTTTGCACCAAACAGCTTCATCGCAATCTGATTCCCTTTCTAGTTTTATTTCATAAGCCTGAATAGATTCTTTAACATATAAAATAACTCCCCCGCCCCTTCTTCCTATTCGATCTTTCCTAAACATTATGTATCCTGTCAGTCCTAATTTAGCATCTGTTATATCTATGTTGGCCCATGATTCAGTTATACCAATTATGTGAGGGTCAATATCTTCTACCATAATGTTTAATTCGTTTTTCTTATTTACTATGCTCCTTGCATTTAAACATACGCATCTATAACGTTTTTCAGAGATGTTTTTCGGATGATTTAATATTGGTTTATCTGTGCTAGTGGCCTCTTGTTCTGCTTGAGACACCTCTAGGTAACCCCCCTGCAATTCTAGTTTAAACAATGTTTACTTCCAAAAATATGTGTCATTGTACCCAAGTCACTATCTACTGCTGCTGAAAGTTTGTCCGCGAATACTGCTGCCCCCTTTCCACTTAGATGAAGCCCATCCTTCATGTACATATCAGCCCTCCCAACAAAACTTCCCCATAAATCCACAAATCCAACTTCCTCTTCCCTACATAGCTTCTGGACTAACATGTTAATTGCCATCCCCGACAATTTCGATATTTGTGACCCCTCCTGCCCATTACTGGTAAAATCCCTGACAGTATTACCTCCTCAACCCGCGTCTGTTTTAGTGTTCTGACCAACTGCCTATGTTTCCTAACTATGGCAGTTGTACCCTCCCTGTCTACGTTATTTGTCCCTACGTGTACTAAAACAGATCCACCCTTACCCGAACCTACGATGTTTTTTACCCTCTCAGTTATCGCCTCTATTTTGGCTCCAGGCAAGCAGACCACCACATCATCTCCCTTGTTTAAGACTATGTCGGTCTTCCTAACTATCGAATCCCCCACAAACACCCTCGCTCTCTTTCTCACCCCCTCTATCACTGCTGCAGAATAGCTCTTCCGTTCGATCCCTTCCATCACATTCTGTCCTGATCCCTTCCCTCCTGTCTCCTTCGCTCCTGTCTCCCCCACTTCCCACTCCTTTGCTCTTGTCTCTCCCACTCCCCTCTTCTTCACTCCGGTTGTTTTCCCTCCCGTCTCCCCCCACTCCCTTCTCCTTCCCTCCTGTCTCCCCTACTCCCCTCTCCTTCACTCCGGTTGTCTTCCCTCCCGTTCCTTTCCTTCCCGTCTCCTTACGTCCTGTCTCCCTACGACCTGGATGAACGCCAATCCACCCAAAGTTAACAATGACAAAACGGCCGCGCTCGTCCTAGCCTCACGCAACAATCAGAAAAATACACAACACTACGATCAAGATCTGTGACATCATCCCCAGTCCCAGTGCTTACAACATCGCCGTGTTGCGTTTGATGACAAAATGTCGATGCTTTGTCACGTGCAACACATACGCCGCACCGCAGACTATCACCTGCGGAACGTTGCTTCTCGTCCGATCGTGTCTGACGGAGAAAGTTGCGGTTCAAATAGTACATTCCTTGATGACTGCAAGACTATACTAACGCGAACTCTCTCCTGTTCTGCATTCCTGACTTCCTTATCTCCAAACTGCAGATAGTTCAAAACTCAGCAGCTCGACTGGTAGTCCGTTGCAGTAGACCCCGGTGCTAATGAAGCTTCACTGGTCCCCAGTGATGCAGCGAATCGAGTATAAAATGCTATCGTCCCCAGCCCAACATTGTATTGTATTAAATGGCTATGACAATTCACAGATAAATAGTAAACAGATGATAATAAAAAAAGTTTTTTTTAAAGCGTGGCACATCTATAACCAGAGTAGTTATATTGTGATGTGTGTGTGTGTGTGTGTGTGTGTGTGTGTGTGTGTGTGTGTGTGTGTGTGTGTGTGTGTGTGTGTGTGTGTGTGTGTGTGTGTGTGTGTGTGTGTGTGTGTGTGTGTGTGTGTGTGTGTGTGTGTGTGTGTGTGTGTGTGTGTGTGTGTGTGTGTGTGTGTGTGTGTGTGTGTGTGTGTGTGTGTGTGTGTGTGTGTGTGTGTGTGTATATATATATATAAATATATATATATATATACACACACATACAAACATACATACATCACAATATAACTATTCTGGTTATAGATGTGCCACGGTTTTAAAAATATATATTGTATTATTATCTGTTTAACTAATCAGGTGCCTCTGGAAAAACTTGTGTCTAGATTTACGGCGCTTTACAAATGTTCTCATTATTATTAAAAAAAGATAGTGAAGTTCTTATATAGCACATATATAGCTTATATAGCACGGTATACATATCTTAGGACTGTCAAAGCGCTTTACACTTCACTCCCTTCATTCTAAGACTATTTCAATTTATCTGGGAAGTATACAGCAACGCTGCCGTTAATGCGCGAAGACTATTCGTTCGTTCATATCCAACACTGCCTGTTTTGCCAGGTACTCATTTCTACAGCTGAGGGAACGTGGGGTGATCAAACTTACCAAGTTCGAACCGACCGCAGTGGGGTTTGAAACCAGGTTCTCTCGATTAAGAGTCCCCACACTGTATTATATTATAATCATATATGCATATAACGAATCATCAATCACCATGCAGTATATATGCCATGAATGGCACGCTGCACGAATCAATGAGACGTCTAGTGGGCGGTTCCTTTGTGTCCGGCCTATGAAGGGAGCTGTACGCATCGACGTAGGATTAAGCATGCGATGCAATCGATCAACAAAATATGTAGACAAGCGGTCCAAGATGCACTAAAAGAAACAAAGGACCACGACCAGCATGTAATTCAGGGTTTACAAATTAATCAATGAAACTCATATACGATAATCCTACCTACAATGATCAATGACAGTGTGTCCAAGCAATTGGGCAATTAATCGTTAAAGTCAGTTAAGCACGAGTCAAAGTAATAATTTATAGCATGGGCAATCGTCGCAAACACATGCAGGCGAGACCACTGTGTCCTCCGTAGTTAAATTAACATAGGTGGGTTCTACCTCAAAATATTAGATGATACAGGTGTCTAGTAGGTACATGAACACGTTGGCACTTGCATGTATATGTGTCTAGTAGGTACATGAACACGTTGGCACTTGCATGTATATGTGTCTAGTAGGTACATGAACACGTTGGCACTTGCATGTATAGGTATCTAGTAGGTACATGAACACGTTGGCACTTGCATGTATAGGTATCTAATATGTACATGAACACGTTGGCACTTGCATGTATAGGCATCTAGTAGGTACATGAACACGTTGGCACTTGCATGTATAGGTATCTAGTAGGTACATGAACACGTTGGCACTTGCATGTATAGGTATCTAGTATGTACATGAACACGTTGGCACTTGCATGTATAGGTATCTAGTATGTACATGAACACGTTGGCACTTGCATGTATAGGTATCTAGTAGGTACATGAACACGTTGGCACTTGCATGTATAGGTATCTAGTAGGTACATGAACACGTTGGCACTTGCATGTATAGGCATCTAGTAGGTACATGAACACGTTGGCACTTGCATGTATAGGTATCTAGTAGGTACATGAACACGTTGGCACTTGCATGTATAGGTATCTAGTAGGTACATGAACACGTTGGCACTTGCATGTATAGGTATCTAGTAGGTACATGAACACGTTGGCACTTGCATGTATAGGCATCTAGTAGGTACATGAACACGTTGGCACTTGCATGTATAGGTATCTAGTAGGTACATGAACACGTTGGCACTTGCATGTATAGGCATCTAGTAGGTACATGAACACGTTGGCACTTGCATGTATAGGTATCTAGTAGGTACATGAACACGTTGGCACTTGCATGTATAGGCATCTAGTAGGTACATGAACACGTTGGCACTTGCATGTATAGGTATCTAGTAGGTACATGAACACGTTGGCACTTGCATGTATAGGTATCTAGTAGGTACATGAACACGTTGGCACTTGCATGTATAGGTATCTAGTAGGTACATGAACACGTTGGCACTTGCATGTATAGGTATCTAGTAGGTACATGAACACGTTGGCACTTGCATGTATAGGTATCTAGTAGGTACATGAACACGTTGGCACTTGCATGTATACGATCGACAAAGTACCTGGAGAAAACATCGGCAAGAACATGTAACATATTCAACATGAGTAAGAAGGTCTACTCTATGCGACAAAGTTAAAATAGTACATGGGTAGGAGACATGTTATATAATAGCCAAGTAGCAATCATGAGAATGCATAACAATGCTAAACTAAAACATTACTTCCGATCTGTCCACACAGTGCAACAAGTGCAATTGTGCAGACATAGAGCATCCATAAAAAGTGCATAATGAAATACATATGTAAATGACTGCCAAGCATCAGATTGGCTAAGAGTTGTGTCACAATCGTCATTGTTTTGTGCCAGAGATTTTGCGCTGGCGTGGTCTTCCACTCTCAGACACGGATTGTCACATAACTAATAGCAGGTACCCATTACTAGCTTCTGTTCTGTCCATCACTATTCACGCATGTCGACTCGAAGTACCATGAACACTTGGTGACAAAATAATAATAATAACTGTATTTATACACGAACATCCAAAGTACAACTCTGTTCGGTAGTGTTTACACAACTAAAATGCTAAAATATAAATAATAATAATAATACATTAAATATTTATAAAACTTGGCTAAACAAAGCTAGACAAATAAGCCGCACATAAAATCATAAAATATTAAGTACCATTGGTAGTTAAATAAATGAATAGTTAATAAAATAAATTAATAAATAACTAGACAATAAAATATTAGTTGTTAATTACAAATAATTAAATATATTGTCCTCGATCAGCCGCAGTTCTTCGGGTAGCGCGTTCCGTAGGGTCGACCCAACACGCGAGAAAGAACGGCGGCCTCAAAGATTGTGGCGGGGAACAGTTAGTAGCGCGCAGGTCGGCAGAACGAAGGGCGCGGCGCGGTACATATGGAGTGAGCAGCGAGGCCAGGTACGTCGACGTCTGGTCAGGAAGGGCGCGGAATACAAGAACGAGTAGCTTGTACTCAACGCGCCACTTCACCGACAACCAGTGGGGTTGTTTCAGTGCTGCCGTCATGTTACGACGATCACCCCGCCTAACTCGTAGGACGACTCTGGCCGCCGAGTGCTGGACCAACTCAGGGCGGTGGAGTAAACGGTCTGATATTCCTAGCGTTGCCGTAGTCGATTCTGGAAGTGACTAATTCATGCACCTTTGTTGTACCAATCGTATGTCACGTATGCGTGAAATTCGGTACAGGTGGTAATACGCACTCCGGCTGCTTGTGCTGCCATCGAGACATCGGCGTCAATGGCGAATCTAAGATATCTGACGACGGCAGATGTCGCCACAAGCGGACCGCAGATGTCGTTGCGTATTATTGTTATTGGCTCGGATAGGCTGGATGATCTTATGACAATGGCCTGCGATTTGGTCCCGTTGAGGATTAGCTCATTGTCACCGGGTTAAATAAATAATAAAGCTCGGAATGCTGTTGTCATTCTGAGCTTACTGTGCATGCTCATTTTCCTTAGAATTCATTGACGTGTGTTTGAAGTGCATCCACGTTCGCGTCAAAATCGTTTATCATTAGGATCATTCCCAGAATGTGACCCGTTATTCTCTGTGATGAATCCCCATCGTTGACAATTAGATCTACGCCACTATTTTGTTGATGTCTTTGCTGGGGAATATATTGTATGTATCCTTTGACGGACAACCATTCATGATGCTAAATCTAAGGGACCAGAAGTCCGCAGAAGCTTTGCATGACACTATCCTCTGTGTCAACTCAGCAATCTTTATATTGAGAGAAAGTGGTTTTGCCAGTTCAGCAACAGTTTTGTGGATGGTACCCCAGAACCTCCATATTGAAAAAATATCATCTTACTAGTGAATTACTGATAACATTCAGTTTTATTACCATTTATAAGGTCGTCCATGGAAAATATGTTGTCAGTATATATTTCTCAACTAACACTGTCAGCCTGATTAGTTCCAATGCTGTCATCATCCGTAAAGTATGAAGAGTCGTGAATAGGCCCACGTCGAAAGCCGAACCCGCAATGGGTCCATCTGAATAGACCCAGAGCTATTGATTTAATTTCAACGTCTGGCATCCAATCTCATTCCAGCGAAAGAAAACTTACAGTCTAGAAAATGTCAACACGTTTCTTCTGCTGGAGATTCACAACTTCACAAAGCTGCCACATATGACATTGGGTTTCGCGTACGTCAATGTGTCTTTGATATAGAATACGCCTAATTCCTTGTTAAACTAGTGACATGTGACATCATTGATTTTGAAGTAAAGGTGCCATCGGAACTTGTTTTATCATCGTGTACAACCGACACGATATCCAAAGTATAGCTAACAAGAACGGTGAACAACAAACTGGAGATTGCAGCTAGCGTGGCATTGTTTTTGCTGCTATCATACATGACACAACACCATAAAACAGTAACTGCTGCAATTATATTATGTCAACTCATCTAAACCAAACGACTTTTTTACGCATACACGTGTGTCCACCATCACAAAACATGTCTGCAAGTAGCAGACGTTCAGTGGTTAGCATTTTCATTTTGCGTAGCTAATTCTGTATAACGTACGTCACTCATATTGTTTTCCTCGAAGGAAGACAACTGCAATATGTCCCGCTTTCATACCATGTTTCACAAGTCTACGCTCTTAGAAAACGATAATCAAATTACATGATGAAAGTGTTCGATGTGCGCTTGTAGAGCGACAGTGTCTCGGTGAACACGACGAACCCGGACCTGACCCGCTGTTTCCAGTCGACGGTGCTCGCATGGCTTCCGTGCGCCTACCTCTGGCTCTGCTCGCTCTTCTACGTGCCTGCCTTGGCGACCCGGCCCACCTGCAGCCGTTGGGCGGACACGAGCCCTCGTAACGCCGTCAAACTCGTGAGTTCAGCCGTGCGTGCGTGCGTGCGTGTGTGCGTCAGTTCAGCCGTGCTTGCGTGCGTGTGCGCGTGTCTTACTATATGTGTATCGATGTATCTATATTTGTACTGGCGAAACAATAAAGTTGTCAAACCTAATGCTTGTTCACAACCCAGTAGTGTGTTGACAATGCTATTACGTGTAGACAGCCCTGTTACGAAACACATATTATTAAACATGCACCATGCGTCCGGGTGAAACACTTGCTCAAAGGCGCTACAGTTATACATATGTAAAATACATTAAATTGAGGTAACAGGAATTAAAATAATAAGTTAAATGAGCTAGCAGGTTAAATAACTAAAATAAATAAATAAGGTGTTTAAATTAGTGTGGAGCGATCTGGTCGTCGTGTAAGGTTTCACGAGTGATGATAAGTATGTAGGGCCGAATTGGTACACATCACGATAAACAATTAGTAGCAATTTAAATAAAATCTGCTGGTTCACATAACAGGTGTTATATGGTCTCGTCTTTTTGTTCCAATAATGAGACGTGCTGCAGAATTCTAGACCATCTGCAACTTCCGCAGCTGTCTCAGGCAGACCATAACATTTCGCGTTTTCTTAATCCAGACTCGACGTGACTAAGGCGTTTGTATATGTTGAAAATATGTTACTTGTGGAAGTTACATTACGAATTGACAAACATGGGACACACCAGTAAACCTGTGAATATTGACTACCGTTGTCTGTGTTTGTAGTTTATTGGAGTGAGTCTATGTGTCGTGTCACTGGCGAGTGTCGTCAAGACAATATGGGACGGCGCGTCGGACAGCGAACTTGTCCTGGCACAATACATCAAACCGGCTGTCTACTTTGTCTCAATGGTGCGTACACGTCGTCGTTGTTCACTAAACGTACACGTCGTCGTTGTTCACTAAACGTACACAAAGTCGTTTTGCACTAAACGTACACTCACCGAACTAGGTTCCACATAAGCATATATCAGCTATGAGCAGTAAGTGAACAATGCCTGGCAAAACACGATTGTTAGTTTAAAACCTCATTCTAAAACATGATTTCAATTTTCGTTACATATTCCTATCCCCTGATTAAAAGCAAAAACAGTGATGTGATACGTTAAATTGCCACACATGATATGGACTGATGTATTTTCTATATGACGTCTTACAACATCACAAAGAGTTTAGTCATAATATAAATTCTTTATTTTACTTTTATCTGAGTTCATTTCAACATCATAATGCATTTGCTCTACGTTCAAATGTTGCTGTATGTTCCTGTAATTCTTTTTCTGTTCCTCCAATGAGATAATTTTCATCAGTAAATCGGAGATTGTTGATTGTTCTCTCATTTATTGAGGTTGTGCTGTTGAAGCCATCCATGGTTTCTTGCATATTGTTTTCCATGACCGGATTGAACTGGTGATATTAGACATCACTTACGTACCTCAACATTTGTTCGAAAAGGGGCCATATTTGTCCTCCATTTAGGACATCACTTGGTGATGGCCCACAGAGAGTATATATTACTTTGACAAGTCCTTCATCTATATAATAGAGTCTTAGAATTTGCCAAAGGTATTCGTGCCAAATACGGTCGAACGTCTTTTCAAAGTCAATTAAATTGTGATAAAGGTCAATGATCAATGTGCTTCTCAATCAAAAGTCTGATGTTGAACAATTATATATATTTTTGCAATATTCTGACCAGTGTTCTATTGTGGAATTATTTTCAGTTACGATATTTCCAAATACTGTGGTAATGGTTTCGATCATATCCATCCATTGAATTGTTGATATTCAACACAAATGTCAATCAATATAGAATGGATATTTTAAAAAAAAGAAAAACAAGTAACCCGTATTGTGTTTTATGTTGCAGATGCTGGCCACGTTCCTCACACATTACGAATTCTGCAAAGGGATTATTTCTAACGGAGTTCTATTCTTCTACTGGTTTTTGTTATCGTTTCTTGGTGTTGTACCATTCCGGTCCAATGTAATGCGTATGCAGAAAGCCGAACAGGTGAGCGGTGTGTCTTGGCAGGTGAGCGGTGTGTCTTGGCAGGTGAGCGGTGTGTCTTGGCAGGTGAGCGGTGTATCTTGGCAGGTGAGCGGTGTGTCTTGGCAGGTGAGCGGTGTGTATTGACAGGTGAGCGGTGTGTCTTGACAGGTGAGCGGTGTGTCTTGGCAGGTGAGCGGTGTGTCTTGGCAGGTGAGCGGTGTGTCTTGGCAGGTGAGCGGTGTGTCTTCGCAGGTGAGCGGTGTGTATTGACAGGTGAGCGGTGTGTATTGACAGGTGAGCGGTGTGTCTTGGCAGGTGAGCGGTGTGTCTTGGCAGGTGAGCGGTGTGTCTTGGCAGGTGAGCGGTGTGTCTTGGCAGGTGAGCGGTGTGTCTTGGCAGGTGAGCGGTGTGTCTTGGCAGGTGAGCGGTGTGTCTTCGCAGGTGAGCGGTGTGTATTGACAGGTGAGCGGTGTGTATTGACAGGTGAGCGGTGTGTCTTGGCAGGTGAGCGGTGTGTCTTGGCAGGTGAGCGGTGTGTCTTGGCAGGTGAGCGGTGTGTCTTGACAGGTGAGCGGTGTGTCTTCGCAGGTGAGCGGTGTGTATTGACAGGTGAGCGGTGTGTATTGACAGGTGAGCGGTGTGTCTTGGCAGGTGAGCGGTGTGTCTTGGCAGGTGAGCGGTGTGTCTTGGCAGGTCAGCGGTGTGTCTTGGCAGGTGAGCGGTGTGTCTTGGCAGGTCAGCGGTGTGTCTTGGCAGGTGAGCGGTGTGTCTTGGCATGTGAGCGGTGTGTCTTGGCAGGTGAGCGGTGTGTCTTGGCAGGTGAGCGGTGTGTCTTCGCAGGTGAGCGGTGTGTATTGACAGGTGAGCGGTGTGTATTGACAGGTGAGCGGTGTGTCTTGGCAGGTGAGCGGTGTGTCTTGGCAGGTGAGCGGTGTGTCTTGGCAGGTGAGCGGTGTGTCTTGGCAGGTGAGCGGTGTGTCTTGGCAGGTGAGCGGTGTGTCTTGGCAGGTGAGCGGTGTGTCTTGGCAGGTGAGCGGTGTGTCTTGGCAGGTGAGCGGTGTGTATTGACAGGTGAGCGGTGTGTCTTGACAGGTGAGCGGTGTGTCTTGGCAGGTGAGCGGTGTGTCTTGGCAGGTGAGCGGTGTGTCTTGGCAGGTGAGCGGTGTGTCTTCGCAGGTGAGCGGTGTGTATTGACAGGTGAGCGGTGTGTATTGACAGGTGAGCGGTGTGTCTTGGCAGGTGAGCGGTGTGTCTTGGCAGGTGAGCGGTGTGTCTTGGCAGGTGAGCGGTGTGTCTTGGCAGGTGAGCGGTGTGTCTTGGCAGGTGAGCGGTGTGTCTTGGCAGGTCAGCGGTGTGTCTTGGCAGGTCAGCGGTGTGTCTAGGCAGGTCAGCGGTGTGTCTTGGCAGGTCAGCGGTGTGTCTTGGCAGGTCAGCGGTGTGTCTTGGCAGGTCAGCGGTGTGTCTTTGTGTCTTATAAAATGTTGAACATATTGCATTTGCATTTTCAAGCAGTGATACCCTATATAACGTCCGCACTTATATTTTCATTTCAAAATGTTGCTTTTGCATTGCATTTGCATTTACATACAGTGACGCCATTAGGCCCGCACTTATATTTGCATTTGAAAATGTTGCAGTGACACCATTTTGTCCTTCTCTTTGTATTTTATTAAAGAGTGCCCACAAAGTCATATATTAAATTATTATTACATTAAACTATTAAATTGGTTACGTTAAACTATTTGCTACCCACAGTCCATAAACACGAGGGCTGGGACAAAGGTATTGGTTACTAGGACTCTCAATAGGCTTTCAATTGAATTCACAGTCAGACATTACCGTGTTCCAAACAAAACCAGTCACCAATACAGTCAGTCAGTCAGTCAGTCACACAGTCACACAGCACAGTCACAAACAATACTACGCTTTTTTGAAACAGGCCAACATCAGGCAAACTATATAAATATATTTCCATCCTACACATGTCATCAATATAGACATATTGGAAGCAGAAATAGTATTTTGGCTCGTAGTAGAAAAAATTTTCGATTACGTATTGTAAAACGGAAAGACCAAAGAGTATATTTTGTGATATCTAGATATTCAGCGTATCAATCCAACATGACAGTATGTTTATTAGGTCAGATATTTATTTACTCACATTATTCACATGCATTTCTAAATGCATATCCAAATGCATTTATATTTGAATTAGTCTTAATCATTTACATTTGCATTCGAATATCTACATTACATTTGCATTTGATTTTGATTAATTTCAAATATTCGCATTTGTTTAAATGTTCAGATACTTTTAGTAGGCAATCCTTGTACATGGGCAGAAGAGACCATTTCTGAGGTCCATGAAACTTTGTATCGTCGTCGGAGTATTGTCATGCAATATATAAAGGTTCGGTTCTGGGGGAATACGTTTCATAGTAAGATAGTTTTTACCGAACGCTGTATTAAACATTGCATTCCAGGAAGCTGAAACAATGTTCCACATCGTCGCCTTCTACGTCTCCTACGGCCTCGCTTTCCTGCAACTGTTGTTGTGTTTGTTCTCCGACGTCGCCGCCCGCCCCGAGTTCCGTCGTCCTGACAGGAAGAAGGAACCGCTCTTGCTACCGCTCCAGAACAAACAGAAGCTCGATGGCTCGTCTGATGTACAGGTAGGTGGAGAGATGACGGTGTCCACCTGTTGTCTCACATCACTGTCCTCCGGGAAGTCGTACCATTCTGTTCTGTTTGCCGTCTTCCGTCAATAAAGTCCAGTTTCATTTCAGAATTGATCACTCCAACTCTGCAGTAACCGACATCTCTTCTGATGTCCTTTTGAATGTCTTGTATGAAAATGTTTTGTCATACAGGAATACACAAACGTGCCCAAACTAACTGAGTCCTCTGTGTCTGTCTACATCAGTGATTGATTCT
>OY759266.1:33385900-33430900 GCA_963662155.1 Lamellibrachia columna | reverse complement strand
GTTCCTTGCAGGGAAGATGAGCAAACTACAGGTAACAATAACTTATATTTCCAACTGGGCTTAATTACATTGCGATATTTGTAGTTAATGGGAACTCTACATTATGTGGCGAAACTGTGCTATATGTTAGTAATGCTTGGTATGGGACTGATAACATCGTTGTACACTGTAGCATTGCACCTGTTGCCCAGCGGAGGCAATCTAGACGAATAACTGGAACCTCTAGACCAATATTTCTTATCGAACGAAATTTGGGCGTTGCCAGCGGAGGCAGAAGGCAATGCGGCGAGCGGTAGCGGAGCGTGAAAATATAGTCACGTTCACTGGTGGATCACATACGTACAAGCTATTGAAGAGCTTTCAGCCCGGAAGTACCTGCGGATAAAACATCTCGTTAACTAATTGTAATGTTGAGAAACCATTTGAAACTACGATGTTTGGCGTCTTTGTCGCTTAAAGCAGGCACTGCAAACGGCTATCTGCAATGGTCAAATGGAAATAAACTACTTTCACAGACAGCATATGATTATAACAGGCGGTCAGCGGTGATAGTTAACGCACTGAAAGAAGTGAAAAATGGCAAAAAAGTTACATGTTAAACGCTGAATACAGTGACGAATGCTCTTCACAACACAGTAACTAATGTTCTCTTCTTCACTGACATGCGAGAGTTACACCGCAAATTTGGACGAGAAGGACGGATAACTGGTCAAATGAATGCAGGCAGTGCGGGCGAAAGGGTAGCAAAATCAACATCTTAATGAAAACTGGGAGTTGGAGAGCAAGTTTCAGGAGATGTCTCGCGATCTGCTCTACACGGAGAAGTACGGGTTCAAGAGAACGACCACCACAAACAACGATTTTGTCCAGTTCAACATGACGAAGAAGATCAAGATGATGTTCACACAGGGAGAACAGCAACAAGTCACTCAGTGAAATTGCTCAGGAAAAAACAGAGAGTAACAAAGAAACTGCATTACAAGTTCGAACAGAAAAGGAGTTGAGATGAAGGCGCTGGCGCGATTGTTACAACCAGTAATGTAATAATCGACCGGTAATGTAATAATCGACCAGTAATGAAATAAATCGACCGGTAATGTATTAATCGAACCAAGTTCGAACCAAGAAGCTTGAAAGTATGCTCCGAGATCTTTAAGATCAAGCAACTGAAGAAATTACAAAGTGGGTAGATGACTGCAGGTAATATAAAAAAAATGACAGCAAGAGTTTCTATGCTTATGAAAGGAGTAAACAGAACGTTCGAAATAAGGTCGGACCACTGGAAAACAACAATGGAAACATACTTTCAGACGGGTTTCAAATGGCAGAGGTATTGAATCAGTATTTCAGCTTAGTTTTTACCACAGAAGATATCAGCTCAATTCCAGTTCCATTTACTAAATTTGAGGGCAATAAATCAGAACACTTAGGGCAGTTATTTGTAACTCCTGAAATGATAGCAAAGAAAATTAAGAAGATGAAAGATAATAAATCACCTATAGTTGAAGGGATACCACCAAAACTGCTTAAGGAAATTGTTGAGCAAATTAGTACACCACTTGCAAAAGTGTTTAACTTGTCACTAGAAGAAGGAATAGTTCCTTCAGAATGGAAAGAAGCAAACATTACGCCGCTATTTAAGAAGGGATCGAGGAAAAAGCCAGAAAATTACAGACCAATGCGTTTAACATTAGTTGTATGTAAATTACTCGAAACATTAATTAGAGACCACATGGTGGAATTCCTTGTAAAACATAAATTAATAAATACATCTCAACATGGGTTCCTAAAAGCAAGGTCATGTCTAACCAATCTCTTATGTTTTTTGGAAGAAATTACAAAGTGGGTAGATGACGGGTCACCTTTGGATGTTGTCTATTTAGATTTTCAGAAAGCTTTCGATAAAGTGCCAAATCAAAGATTGTTACATCAACTAAAAGCCTATGGCATAGGTAATGATGTAATCAACTGGATAGAAAAGTGGCTTACACACACAAGATAGAGCATAATAGTAGATGGTGAGATTTCAAAGTGGAAATCTGTTTTGAGTGTGGTACAACAGGGATCAGTATTAGGCCCTATACTGTTTTTAATATATATATATATATATATATATATATATATATATATATATATATATATATATATATATATATATATATATATATATATATACATGAATTGGAAGATGACATATCTAGCAAGGTACTGAAATTGGCAGATGACACAAAAGTATTCAAAAAGGTTACTAATGAGACAGATAAACAAAGTATACAGGATGATCTAGATAAATTAGTTAAATGATCAGAAAAATGGCAAATGTCATTCAATTTTGGGAAGTGTAAATGTATACACATAGGACATGGAAACATGGACGAAGAATATAAAATGGGGGGATGCTGTACTAGGTAGAAACACACAAGAAAACGACTTAGGTGTAACATTTAGTGCTGACATGAAAGTTTCAGAGCAATGTGGGATTGCTGCTTCGAAAGGAAATCAAATTCTAGGGCTAATTAGGAGAACTATCACGTATAAGGAGAAACAGCTAATTATACCCCTGTACAAAGCAATAGTTAGACCACATTTGGAATATTGTATAAAAGCATGGAGGCCGTATCGTAAGAAGGACATAGACAAGCTAGAAAGAGTACAACGAAGAGCAACTAAAATGTTTTCAGAATTGAGAGACTTTAGTTACGAAAGCCGCTTATTACAATGTGGTTTAACAACACTAGAGACTAAGAGGACACCAAATAGAAGTGTTTAAAATAGTGAACGGTTATGAGGATGTTGATAGGAATATGTTCTTCATACTTAAAGAAGGCAATAGAACCAGAGGACACAAAGCAGCATTAGTTAAGGAACAGTATAGGTTGGACATGAGAAAGTACTCTTTCTCAAAGAGGGTGATGAATGAATGGAACTAACTGTCACATGATTGTGTTAATGCTAGTAGTGCGAATATGTTTAAAAATAGAATTGACAGATATCTGATAAGGGCGGGCTACACATAGATGATAAAATTGTTGGACTCTCGATAAGCCAATGGCTTTCTTGTCCACTTTCCATCTGGAACTTGTTGTTTGGGATGGCAATCTTGTTAAAACTGGACGGTGTCAAAGAATATCAGCTGAAGGGTCGCGGTGTTGCACAGACTGATGACGCGGCTGACAAGGAGGCGGTCCAATTTCGGACGGATGTAAATGCAGGCCGGTTGTTGAGAGAGTGCCAAAGGTAACAGGATGTTCATGATCAAAGAAAAAAAACAAATGTATAAACCATCTGCATACGTCCGAGGTTAAGCTGACAGCAGTCTGCAAGAAGTACACTGACCTACGGAGGAACACAGCAAGACTATTCTGGCATAGAGTAGAGTAAACTGAAGAGTCTGCCAGTTACAGACACAATGAACGAGAGTCGATTGGGGCGAGGATGAAGGAGTTGGCCATTGTTAAAGATGCGTCGTACAATAAGGAAGCGCTGATCGATAAAGTGAATAAATCTACAGTGACAGCAACACACATCCGTGAGTGAACATTGTTCCGAGTGCAGAGATACGTAGATATTGAATGACAAGACACTGTCCCGAGTCCGGTGATACGTATACATTACATGAGAAGCCACTGTCCCGAGTGTAGAGATAGCGTAAATTCATTTGTATACGCAATTGGGTTTGGTTGGACGTCAAGCAATGGTTCGATCCGGTCATAATCCACTTTTCTCTCTTCGTGTCTCCTTACGATGCACGTTTCATGTTGAAAAAACATTGTCAAAAAGGAGGGAGGATTATTAAAGGTTTTTTTTATATAACAATGCTCCTAAGGAGCAAAATTGTGTTCTGTTGCACTGCTTGAAGTCACTTCTTTCACTGCGACATTGATATATTGTTAACTTTATTGATGAAACCTTCTAGAAAAGGTATATATTAGGTAGAGAACAATACATCTTTAGAATAGGTGTTTTGGTCACGTTGCATGACGACGAAACATAAAAAAAAGCTAGAAATAAATATGGGCAGACGCTGGAATTTCATGAACTTGTGCCACCATTCTGTGGACTTTGGATTTGAAGCTGAATGGCTTTTTTTGTCACTTCACACGGCAAGGGGCCATGCGATGGTACTGGGGGATTATTGAAGAGGATGGCAACAAAGGCTAGTCTACAGAGGCCTTCTTAAGATCAGATCCAGACACCTCACCAGCTGTACGAGTTTGCAAAACAAAATGTTCCCTCTTTAAATGTTTAATACTTCGCTGTCGGAGATTGGGAAGCTGAGGGAAACTGCTTGAGAGCCGCTTTGCAAAGGTGTGGACAGTGCCAGGGACCGGACAGTTGCATTGCTTCCATCATGTGTCATTGTTCAAAGAAAATGTGAGTCCATTCTCGACAAGTACACAAACCCGACAAGAAACCGTGACAGCTGAAGAACGTCATCGGGTTTGAAGAGGTGAAGGGTTACGTCACAGTTCAGTATGATGGATGGTGGTGGCTTGGAATGGTCACGAGAGAGGTGGCTATTAACTTTCTCAATCCTCGTGGACCAGCCAGATCATTCACTTACCCCGAGCGATCTGATAAACTGGGGGAACATCTTAACTACTGCTCACCCTACCACAGCAACTGGAGGAACATAATACCTTGAAGAAAGAACTCATGGCACAAGTGTCTAATGCACTAGAGGAATGGCTTCCACATTAATTATGCGTGTGAAAAGGTGAGATAATAAATTGTTAATAATCCAGAAAATTTTTCAATTTGTGGACTTGAACACTGTAACTGAAAAGGGAATAGCTGTCAAAGCATCCTTATATAATATTAGCACTAAAGATAATTTCCAGATTATTTAAATAAAAAAATTACCACTGCGAGACGTGGCGTGAGGGACGGTGTCTGCACCGTCGCCGTCGGACGGAACATGTTCATCCTTAACACGCACAGGCAGCCTCTGGCTCATACATGTAGGTTTGTGGATCTGTCGGGGGCTCGGTGTCTGCATAAAACTTCCCAATGTCACTATCCACATCTTCTAAATAGGAAATATTCTCTTCACTTAAAGAATCAGCGGATTCCGACATTGTAATTGCGAGATTGTCCTTCCTGTCGTACGTCACGGATACCGTCGGCAATCGCTAGATGTCGCTACAAACTGGTGCATTTTGTGTGCACAAAGCCTGACCAAATAAGTCCTCTTACGGGGTGACCGAGAGGATTTTAGAATAATTTGAATAGCAGTAAATTATTTTTAGAGTATAGCCAATGCAGTTTCGGAGAAAACAAAGTAATTTCGCGTAGCCTTTAAGATGTGACCAAATTGAAAGTTTAACACAATGAATACAAATGTTGACGGAACGCTCGACATACATATGAATTGTTCGACTGACCAATGATTACCTTTTCCATGTGCAACCTAGCGGTTAGTTGCTTCGCATGGTAATCTTGTTAAACCTTGATAAATGATTAATATATAACATAATGCTAAATATCATAATCCTCTACGATGACATTTAGAAGAATTATTCCTCAAAATATAATTTATGTCATACATGTTTACAAAGCCATAATCCAATCAATGTGTGCCTACGTCTGCCATGTAACACATATGATATGCCTATGTCTGCCAAGTAACAGAGATGATATGCCTATGTCTGCCAGGTAACACAGATGATATGCCTATGTCTGCCAGGTAACACAGATGATATGCCTATGTCTGCCAGGTAACACAGATGATATGCCTATGTCTGCCAGGTAACACAGATGATATGCCTATGTCTGCCAGGTAACACAGATGATATGCCTATGTCTGCCAGGTAACACAGATGATATGCCTATGTCTGCCAGGTAACACAGATGATATGCCTATGTCTGCCAGGTAACACAGATGATATGCCTATGTCTGCCAGGTAACACAGATGATATGCCTATGTCTGCCAGGCAACACAGATGATATGCCTATGTCTGCCAGGTAACACAGATGATATGCAAAGGCAGAAGAATAAAACTAATGAACGAACTGCTCAACGGTATAAAGGTAAATGTTTCGTTTTGTGGGTTGGATAGTAATATATAGAGTGAAAAGTAATATATAGAGTGAATATAATTATAATTCTAGAAATAATTGAATACCGATGCAAATGCTTTCTAAATTAATGTAACACATGTAATTTGCACTTTAGGAAATCTTGTTGGGGTTCAGGTTTTCTTCCAGAAGTGATACGTCTGTAACTGTCCACGTCACTGTATATTACAAATGCACATAACATATGCATATACAACAAAACTGAAAATGTAATAATTCAAACATCAAATGTTTTCAGTCACGGTCCATGAACCTGTTTAAAATATCTTAATTTTAATGAAGGGGACGTATGGTCATTATACGTACATGTTGATTAGAAAGTTGGACACCGTCTGAAAGGAGGGGGTTGTGACAACCTAACGAAATGTTCGTTGTTCTTGTTGTACCTGTTTTTCTTTGCAATCGACACATTTAAATTAGAACACACGTAAACAGAGAGTATTGAAACAATTACGTCACCGTGTATACAGTTTGCAACTAGCCACACCTCGACTTGTTGTAGGTACTGAAGCTGTACGCGTGGGAAGACCCATTCAGAGATCGAATCCTCGAACTGCGGAAGAAGGAATTAAATATGCTAAAGTCAGAGTCTTTGTTGAGTATATGCAGCAACGTCAGCTGGTTCATGGCCCCATATCTCGTGAGTGCTCAACATACTTACTCACAGTAGATGATGCCATCATTAGGTTTATGGCCCCATATGTCGTGAATGTCCAACGTACTTATTGACAGTAGATAGCGCCGTCAATGAGTTCGTGGCCCCAATCGTCGTAAACGCGTGCCAGCATTCCCATGCCTCACATTTATTTCTTGGTCACCCAGATTCCAGAAAGTCACGTGATGTTATGCGTACACGTATATCGCACAACTGTGTCTTTTTTCAGTACCTGGCAACGCTACACCTGTGAGTGCAGCTGGACTGTGTTGCCTTGCCACTAATTATGTATATATGTAGGTACTTTATGGTATGTAGTTGCCATTGTCGAAACAGTGTGTTATTGTTTTTAAAAAATATTGAAATTCGTCTTCATTGATGTACAGTTTAACTAATGATATACGAAAGCATAATCAAAGCAAGAAACTCCTATTGACATGAACTGTTAACAGATGGCTCTCGGGTCGTTCTCCGCGTATGTGCTGTCGTCGTCTGAGAATGTGCTAGATGCCAACAAAGCATTCATATCGCTGTCGCTCTTCAATATCATGAACATGCCCATGTACCTACTGCCAAACGCGCTCACAGTCAGTGTCCAGGTATGCATATCGATATATAGAAGAGCAAGCTCGTGTAGTGTGTCTGTTTTCACGATTTAAATCCAGAGTAGTAAATAACGCTTTGCTTTTGTCCAAGGATCCAAACTCCCCACCAGTGGCGCCACTAACCATTTCTCCACTGCCACAAGATATTTGATTTAATGTGCAGATTCTGCACATCTTTAATTAATGTGGTACACTCCTAATGTTTTTTCAATAAATCTCACAATTTCAATTGCATATAACTGTAGTGTATGCATTAAAAATTAAACAACAAAAAGAACACAATAACGTTCGTTTTTGTTTTAAATTATACTACGTAGTCAAGTTCACTGTCGCAATGACGTAACAAGTCGTAAACAACAATGAAGTTGCCCAGTCAACCATTCCTTCATAGTACTCCGTAACTGTTATTTTTTAATTTATAATCAAGTTGTGGCAGTGGTGATATGCTGAGTGGCGCCACTGTCGGGGAGTATGAGTATTAATCGATATTTACGTCACAGTAACGTCACAATCTGAATTCGCGTCTAGATCGAAAATTGTGCACATAGACAAATCGATTCACGAAATGAAATGTCCTTTTGCTTTAAGACAGCGCTGCTGCAATATCAAGAGTGTTATGGATTGGCGGCGTTTCCGCTCACTAGTTTGGCTCAGGTCTAGTTGCCCCATTTTTATAATTCAACGCTCATGAATGGTGGTTGCACAAGACAACAAATACAAGTGAAAGAAACATAAACATTTAATATACGATAGTTACTAAGTAATTTGAAGAGCGGGCCGTCCGCTGCCGAAGAACGTACCGTCTGCTGTCGTAGAGCGTACTGTCTGCCTCGAAGAGTGGGCCTTCCACTGCCAAAGAGCGTACCGTCTGCCTCGCTCGGCGCGCCGTCCGCCGTCGTCGGCCACTTAGTTAGACTCACACGTGCCCTTCCTTTGACACCCGGGCGCCCACGCTGGGCTACACGACCATTTTCTGTGTCCATTCTACTTCACCGTGATCTGCTCGCCGAGATGATCACACGTATATCCAATTTCTTTTTATACTCTTTGTTTCTGAGAGAGCACATGATACTAGTTCACCAATCACCATCTTCTGGTCTAGTCCACTAAGAAAACACCCCTATCAGGTAATACTTCGGTCCTTGCCTTCTTAATATAAACAAACCCACGCCGTCCACGGACACTGGCATGTTTGAGCAAACAAATGACATAATATTGGTCGGCTCTAACAAAGGCCAATTTAATCATTCATTCTTGAAAGTTTACCTAATAAATAAAGAAGGTGGAAATAGTATTCTGATAAAAAATAGCTGAGATACTACAAAGAGAATCACATATGTTTGAACACATTGAAAACACTGGTAGTACAATAACTAAAATGGAACTTTTTTTTTAAATATTTGTTTGTTTCGTTTGCATTCATATTCTACAGTAGTACAAACACATTGCAACACACACATAACACACGCTCAGGCCACCTATATACTTTCGATGAAAAACCTGATACTGTGACAAAACGTTTATCAGCAACATTCATTATGCAAATATTCTTCATCTCCAATAGTCTGAGGTGCTGATTAACGTGTTGCGTGTTATTTCATTTTCTGAGGCGATGCATGTCTGTCCATCGTGTTGATGTCGCTTCCAGGCAGTTGTGTCCATTTGTCGTATCAACAAGTTCTTGAGGAGCGAAGAACTCGACAAGGACAGCGTGAGTCACGACCCGAGTGTGGGTGAGTGTCAATCCAGAGCTGCCAGTGTCCGCACAACACAACGCAATCGACTATTGTAGTTCCGCCACAACATGAGACAGGAGGAAACGTCCGTCTTATATGGATCTCATGTATAACATGCGACGGTGTATGTGAAGTTCGTTTTACGCGCACTGCCTTTACATATGGCGACACAGATATCAGATAAGGGCCGGCTTTCGATACATCAGTAGTTTTTACCAGAGGGGGCAAAACATTCTGCTGTCTGATTTCGATCAGAAATATTGAGACATACCAAACATACGACACATATGACACATACTTTCAATGAACAATAATTATATAATTGTACATAATGAATTAACAAATATACTAGATTATCTACTTAGCACAAATAATAAACAGTCCACTCGCCATAAAAGACCTAAATTTGACAAACATCCAGATCAGGGGGCATGTGCCCCCTTGACCCCCCCGGACGACCATGTTACCACCATGTTATACAAATATAGTTTGTTTACTCGTTAGAACCATGTCGTGTTTGCTAAGCATTCTCCTGTCTCCGGTTATTTCAGAGGAAGCCATCAAGGTCAACAAAGGCGTATTTAGCTGGAGCCGAAGCGAAAAGCCTACTCTCATTAAGTAAGTAAATACCGACCTTTTATTTATTCATTACAAAACAATTGATGTTTAGTTTTGTCAAGTTTTGTCAGACTTTTCCCCATAAATACTTCAATGCTTAGCAAGTATGTTTACGTCTCCCTTTACAGCATCAATCTGAAGGTGCCAGAGGGGAGTCTGGTGGCCGTTGTTGGTCATGTCGGCTCGGGGAAATCTTCCCTCATCTCTGCACTGCTTGGAGAGATGGAACTCGTGGAAGGTCACGTCAATGTCAGAGTGAGCATGGTCTCTATTCTCACAAACGCCTAAATGTCATAGTTAACAAACCATTTTATCCTACAGCAGAGCAACACATATATTATATATATATATATATATATATATATATATATATATATATATATATATATATATATATATATATATATATATATATATATATATATATATATATATATATATATATATATATATATGTATATGTATATGTATATATATATATATATATATATATATATATATATATATATATATATATATATATGTATATATATATATGTATATATATATATATATATATATATATATATATATATATATATATATATATATATATATATATATATATATACATATATATTCAGAAACGGTCAGTTTGAAAACTAAGGCCATGATCGCCAATGTGCAGACATGGCTCCTAAAGAAGAAGGTCTAAATGCGTATTTTGTTGCGTTTAATGTACACATATGCATGCATATTATAACGGCAAAGACAACGTATTCTTACATATTGTAACCTATCTACGTGTCCTACGTGCTGCAGGGGTCCGTGGCCTACGTGCCACAGCAGGCGTGGATCCAGAATGCCACTTTCAAGGACAACATCCTCTTCAGCAAAGACTTCAACAAATCGCGATACCAGAAGGTTATTGACGCATGCGCACTCAGACCAGACCTGGATATCCTACCTGATGGCGACGAGACAGAAATAGGCGAGAAGGTAGATAAATAGCATGCATGTATGTCAACGGAAAACTACATTAGCTCAAAAGTGTCATTATGCTTGCAAGATTATGACAATTGTTTATTTATAATCACGATCGTATTGCAATAATGATTATCGTGGCCTTTAAATTAAGTATTTGTCTCGTCTGACTAGTCTCACGTCACAGGGCATCAACGTGAGCGGCGGCCAGAAGCAGAGAATTAGCTTGGCGAGGGCCGTCTACCAGGACTGCCGAGTCTATCTACTCGATGACCCGCTCTCGGCCGTCGACGCTCACGTCGGTCGGCACATCTTCGACCAGGTCGTCGGGCCCAAAGGTCTGCTTAAGAGGAAGGTGGGTGTATCTATTTCCCTAAACAGGACACATCTTCGACTAGGTCGTCGGAAAAATAGTTGCCCTTTCGAGATCATGTGTGGTTATGGACGCGAATTTTCCTATACAGTATGCGTCTTCGACCAAGTCGTCGGACCCAACGGTCTACGTAAGAGGACGATGGGTGTATCTAATTCTATAAATAGGACACATCTTCGACATGTCGTCGGGCACAACGGTCTGCATAAGAGGAAGCTGGTTACGCTAGGTTCTATAAACAAAGAAGTGGCAATGTCCTGCAGAGCGATGGAGAAGTAATTCACCTTCTGCATTCTGTCTGCGAGAACTTTTAATTGGAAACTATTTATAAGCAAGTGTTATGATTCCCTGGAATTAAAGTGAAACCATTTATATGAACGCTCCATAATAATATTAGTAGATGTATTCTCTTGACTTACTCATTATATTAAGTCTATATGAAGTCCATTAATGATGTATTAGAAAGAAATAGAAATAAAGTAGGGACTGGTTAAATGATTGTTAAAGGTGCATAATCTAGCACTTTCGAAATTGATGGAGTGATGGATTTGGTTTAGAACAAACGGTGATTGTTTTATGTTGTTACGTGTTTGCACAGACGCGTCTCCTGGTGACCAACAGCGTCGCCTACCTGCAACAGATGGACGCCATTGTGGTGCTGAAGAACGGAGAGATCTCAGAGATGGGCACTTTCCAGGCGCTGCTGAGTGACAAGGCGGCCTTCGCAGAATTCGTCCTGACCTATATCAACGACCCTGATATATGCAGCGAACTAGACCCCGATTGTGAGTAGTTCTAGCATATGGCGGCAGAGTGGATCTCATCGTAATTCTGTGGTATGTGGTAGTTAGTTAATCATAGTTAATTGTGCGATAACTTTATTTCCCCATATTTGTCGCTCTGTATTCGTCCTTCCTTCCCGGTCCTCTGCTATCATTCTGCTACCTCGGGCTGCTGACTGTTGTATGCATCATCGTTTTTCTTTGGTCGTATATTTACAACATGTCAGACCCATTTCAGACACATCTGTCCAGTCAAGTCCTCCGTTCTTGTTTCCGCGTACTTCTTCTGATATGATCATTAAAATCCGACAATGGCATATGTTGCGAAACTCATCCTAAACATGAATGATATAACGTATGACAATATAATGTCTCGTGACGTTCCAGCCTTGCATGAGCTGCAGCGGCAGGTGTTGGATTTGAGTGACGCAACCCTCTCGGATACCGATGATCCGATGTCTGACATTATACGTGGATCGGGAGCGGAGAATGCGCAGTTAACACGTTTAAGGTAAGTGACGTACCACACATCGTAAAATGAACCTGACCCGATCATCATCACGACGGTAGTACTAATGACATCGATCGGAGTCCTGAGCCTATGATAGACAGTATTCACAACATGTACGTACGACACCTCTCTCTGTGTTATTTCAATTGGAATGTGATATCACATAACATTGTAGTAATGCTTTGGTATGGATCCCAGTTGGCTATTACGAACATGGCCAATGTTGGATTCAAGCCAGTGTCCCCAACCAGCAACGTTTAGAACTGGCTAAATATGGGTATGCCAATGGTGCTACTACTATGGACAACATTTCCCCCAAACAACGCAATACTGTTATTAACTGTTGTATTGTGGTTGCAAAAAATGGTGCAATGGACACTGCAAATGTTACGGAGATTGTTAGACCAACAGTAACTGTTGTTATTCGAACATTATGCTTTAGGCTGTACATAATTTATGACTGGAATTTTAAGGTTGCAAATGCTATACATAAACTTGTACGATTGTACTTAGTGAATCACAGTTAAACACAAATCGACTTTGATCTACATTGTGAAGGTCAATCAAAGGTCACCAAAGACAAGAACCGAGTTGGTTCCACAGCTAGAAAGTCTTGACACGTGGTGCTAACCTAACCTACTACAGACGCTATCCAAATCTAATTCAGAATACGGCGGCACAAGCGTAGTACTGCTGTGAAAACGCCATCGTTGGACGTCGAAAAGATAGCGAAGAAAACGTTGTCGAGAGCGTTGGGCAGCCAGAGACTGACGGCTGACGAAGCTGCCATGAGTGGCTCCGTAAGTTCTACATCAAATCTGCTTCCTGCTTCTATGTCCTCGTCGTGGACCAAGCAACTAATTGTTATATACATTACGCACGCGAGGTGAATGGAGATGAAACACCATTCTTGGTGAAATGTGCATTGTATATAATTATTCTTATGTGCACATGTTTTTAGCTCAAACCTGTGTTGTGCCACGTGTGAGTTGCATCAGTGTTTATTTAAATAGCACGTTGTTACGTAGATACCATGGTAGTGATGGAAATGATAAAACATCAGTTGCTTGTTGTTGTTCTGTTGGTGGGTTCATCTTGTATACGATTTTACATGTAGAACTGTAGAACCCAAAAGGAATACACCGAATACGTCACGGACTAATGAATTGAACATTGGGACTAACTGTATTTTTTTGGTCAAACGTTTCCTTGTTGTACATCAGCGGATACGTATGGTACAACATATATAGCTTTACTGTTTAACAACGACATGTGCATGTTCACATATAGCACAACTACTTCAAGGTCCTTCCTCGATTTCTTCGCTCGTCTCCTTTTTGAAACAATTCGTGAAAAATCGAACAAACTTATCTAGTACCCAGTACGACATTCACGCTCCTTTGAACAAATGCGTTATTTACTTTTCATGAAATCATCGGACAAGCTGCAACATTATGTTTCACCGTACCAATTGGCAAACAAATGACAAAGGTAGTCCGGCTTTAAATACTTGCATATCCTGACTGATTTTCTAGCTACCAGCAAACAAACATGGCCGCCACAAATGTAAACTCTCGGATTCCGTCGTAGTTTTCTTTGAATTTCTGACCCAACCATTCATTTTATTTGCATCACGTAATTGCTGAGTTATCCGTAATGGTGGTTGTACGTGCAGCGTCACAGGTGAAGTGGTCTGTTTCCTCGAGCTATTTGCGGGCATGCGGTTACATCTTCTGGCCAGGTGTCATCGTATGGTACCTACTGTTCATCGCTTCACAGACAACAACCAACATCTGGCTTAGTATGTGGAGTAACGACAAGCCAGGCCCCAATGGAACCGTAGAAACCAACTTGCGTGATCTTCGTCTCGGAGTTTACGGCGGGCTCGGAATTCTTCAGGGTAAAAGATGATAAGTTACCAAATAATTATTTTTATGAAGTGTATTGTAGTTAATAACAGATATGTAGTTGTGATAGTTCGTCACTGCAGTGTTTTGCGATTGATTGGTTCGCGGTAGTTTCTATATTATTTAGAAATGTCATAGTTATTTAATTGCGCCAATCCATCAATGAAATATAGCATATGCGTTTATGTCAAACAATAGACGTTCTAACCACTCATATTCATCAAGAGCAACACATTGTGATTTCACTTTGGGTAATTAATAATCAATATCAATTAAGTAATCAATATGCAATGAAGCACACGTTAACTCGAGATATTATTCTCGACTTCTGTAACCAAGCTTTGATTGAGGGGAAGAAACCTGATCAGTGGTATATTCTCAACATTGTTCCCATTCCTAAATCTGGAGACTTCACCCTGAGAGGGAATTACCAGTGCTATCAGCTGAAATCCAGTTCTAACGAGAACGTTTAATAGAATCATCTTAGATAGAAAAACATCTGAACTTGACAAAAATGGCGTTCGCGTTGAAAGAACTACAGTGGGACATATTCGCGCTATCCGCAGACTAATACAAGGAATTAGATAAACAATCTGCTTGACATAGTCATTTTAAACGATTTCAAGAAGGCAGAGAGTATCCTTGATCAACTTGTAAATGCAATAGGGTGTATGAAGGCACACAATCCTGGTGGCGAAACTAACCATTTCGAGTTTCTGACAGGAGTGCTACCAGGAGAAAGCCACGCGTTATATCTCATCGTCCTCGGCTTTGCGTTAAGTGGATCCATTGATGGAAAAGAAGAAACGTTAGGCTACCAAATACAAAGAAGGAGAAGGAGACGGATTGTGCAGGAGTTTATCAGATATTTCGATTCTGCAGATGATACAGCACTTCTGTCTTAAGAAATTTAAAACGCTCATGAGCTGCTACAAAGAGTTGAAACACTATTGGGCAAAATGGGACTGGATATTAATCCTGGGAAAACAACATATATAGACTGCAGCCATATATGAGCAGGAGAAATCAAGACCAATAAGGGATCTGCATTGGAGAAGTAAATGCCTTCTAGTACTTGTAATGCAAGTCGCTGCTACAGACTCGAGAACGAACATGTGTCTCGATTGATACGTTGACACCAATACATGGAGTGACAAAACCAGGGAAACGTGCACTCATATACATGATATCCTAAAACGTGGCATTTGCATGGAAAACAAAATATTAAGACACCGGGGCAGGATCTACCAATATAGAGGGTCATCATAATTCAAGAAAATCACTCGACATCAGCAAATAACTCGGGAAAACATTCACATTCAATGTCTTTCTTGTTCGTAGTTCAATCACATGGAAGAAGTGGTTTAAATATAACAATGTTGCCCTTTGTCTTCGCTGCAGCCATCGCCACGGTGGGCCGAGCATACGTCATCACCGTCGGGTGCGTGAGAGCTTCCGGCGTCCTCCATTCTAGGTTTGTCAAATACGTTTCAGTTATCGAAATGGAATGCAGCAAACCAAACAAATAAAGCAATCCATTGCTGCACAAGTATAGTCTACCCGAAGGATACCTCTTTGATATGATATATAAACTGGCGTACTGGTCAATTGCATGACACATCGCCTCATCATGTAGCTTAGTTAACATAAAGTTAAATTGGTAAGATAGTTGGCCACATATATTAAACTACCAAATAATTATCTCGCTACAATGTATGCCTTGTATGCCTCCCAAAGGCATAGTTATACATTTGTTTGTTCATATATTAGGAGTTAATCCCTGTCAAAAATCATGCATATTACATGGTGGTGCATCAAATTTGAAATGGTCAATAATGAGGATGATCATGGTGATGATTGTTATAAAAACCATGATGATGATGATAATGACAATAATTATAATAATGTATGTATTAGTTTGTGTTATCGGTAGCGCGTACGCGTTGCAGCAGTATGTAGATCAAACAAGTTATAATTAGATGTTTGTTTGTAAGCAAAGGCATGTACAACATATATTTTAAAACAATTGCAATTGGTCTTTGAATATCAGTCAGCTTCACCGGATGTTGCGAGCGCCGATGTCATTCTTCGACACGACCCCTATCGGAAGGATCGTGAACAGGTTCTCGAAGGATATCGATACAGTTGACAATAACATTCCGATGACGATACATGTTTTTCTAGCAACATCGACGTGTGTCGTCAGCGTAATAATCGTCATCTCCTACAGCACGCCCATCTTTCTGTCTGTCGTTCTTCCTCTCGGTCTGCTCTACTATTTCGTACAGGTAATGTCACCCTTCCAGGTCTGCTCTTCTGCATCGTACAGGCAATGTCACCCTTTCAGGTCAGCTCTACTACTTCCTACAGGTGATATCACCAGTGAGAGAGTGTGTGCAACAGACAGCAAAGTGTGCATTCTGTATTACTGTTGTTCCTTGATAAAATTGAAGACTGGAACACAAGTTACGCAACTAATTATAATTTTAACTTAGTTACAAAATAAATTTAAAAAATTTTCATAATGATGTTTTCGTTGAAAGCAATATCAAACATTGTAAAGTGGTATAAATAACAATGTTATGTTAACAAACATTGTTGATACAAAATCGTTAATAATTGCATTAACACGTGCTATATGTTCACACCTAGCGATATCGCCCGGGAAATCCACATTTGTGAAGCATCAGTTTGTTTTATTTAAGTGTAATACCTCTGTTCATAATAAACACCGTTCCCTGTATTAAAGAATAGCAGTTATTGCTATAGTTATTGTAATTAGTAATATAGTAAATCATCATCGTCTTTCGTAGAACGTCAACATATTTATTCATAAAGATTATACTTCATGCGAGAGATATTCATGAAGATTAATTCTAGCGGTGCACACAAGCAATGGAACAAGCCGATATCACGGTTATGTAACTACATGTAATTTGTTTTGCATAGAGATTCTATACTTGCTCGTCTCGCCAGCTGAATCGGATAGATTCGATCCGTCGATCGCCAATATACGCTCACTTCGGCGAGACGGTGACTGGCACTAGTTCTATCCGCGCCTACGGGCAGCAGGAACGCTTCATCGAGCGCTCGGACTTCCTCGTGGACGAAAATCAGAAGGCGTATTTCCTCAGCAGTGTATGCACTCGGTGAGTTGAGCCGTGTTTGGTTATAACGCAACACTGATTTGTGATCTTTCAGTTTTATTTCAGTCTTCAAGTACACAAAACATGTGCTTTAGTAATTCGTTCTTGTGTCCAGTGTTCTCTGCCTGATGCCTAGTTGACGTAGGAAATGAAGTCATGTTAATACGAATATAGTATGATGATTGCCTTCTGTTATAAATGTTTAGAGTATATTGCAACCTCCATACAATAGTTGTTCTAATGTGGCTATACATATCCCCCTGATTCATGGGCGGATCGGATTCGCCTCCTCCCCTAGCTTATTCCGGGCAGATGTCGGTTCGTCAGCATTTGTTGTCAAGACACTGCGAGAACACAAAAAACCATAAACACTTACTTGGAATACACGTACATTCATTTATGTTTTGTTCAGATCAGAGCATATCTAACATACAAGCTGGAGGCAATGCCCCCAATATATTTACCCCATGTAGATTCTACCGCATGTATCCATGTGTTCCACATCCTTCTGATTTGCCCCTCGTCCCGCCTTAGTCCCGGAGTAAACCCTACAAATTACCCATCTCTATATAATTATGTTGTTATTGCATTTGATGTGAAATTCTACAAGACAGCAACTGTTGCTTTGCTTTCAAACCCGTGTGAGAGACGATTGTGTATTCTCTTTGAAAAGCAGTCTAATGCCCTGAGAAGCCACTGCGATTACATGATCCACCATGACACTGAAGAGGATTACGTCAATGTCAATGCTCTCCTCAACTTCCGAGTTATTTCTGGCGATGTGGTAGACGAGACATATTTGGCGACACAAAACAAGATAGGTAATTCAGAACGAACTGACTGCTATCATCTTGGAGCTGAATATCATGTCCGAAATGGAAAGGCGGTGTTTTCTTACATCAGCGCACACGAGAAACAGCAAAGCTATTAGTTTTGATGTTTCTCTCACGTTACTCCGTAATTACACGTTACTCCGTAATTACACGTTTCTCCGTAATTACACGTGCAACGAACGTCGACAAGGTCGATAAGCTTGTAACTGAGGTCGGCTTGGTCTTCCGACAGATGAGGGACCAAGCATACGTCTGTGTGGCGAATATGCTCTCCTCAATATATTTCCCCCGATAACGGCAACGGATGCGCGAAAGCACGATCAAACAGTCGATGTCCGAGGCCAGTCGCACCAAGTTTATGGACTTTTTCAGGACGCGATGAGTATATTGCTACGAGCACTAGAGGTGTTCGCGCAAGAATTTGCAAAATACTTGCACTTAAGAAATATTTTTCATATGTAATCACGCTGTAAAATAAAACAATATTATTGAGACTTGGTTGATATGCTACTATTTACACCCGTAGAAATTCGGATCACTACACGTGCTGCCCCTGGTGTCTTTTCTAAAATCTGGGTACTCTCTTGCTCAAGGTCTGAGTCCATCCAAGTCTTTTCTTTAATTCAAGTCATTCAATTCGTCGTCGTAAATTTCATTCAACCATTCGACAATTACCATTCTATTGGTATGTTCTGAGGCGAAACATAGTAAATGTATGCGATGTTTCTGCGATGTTCCAGGTGGATGGGTGTGTTTATAGACGCTATTGCCAGTTGCACTGTCTTGTTCGCTGGTGTTTTTGTGGTGTTGGAGAGAGATACGATCAGCGCTGGTCTCGCCGGACTCTCCGTGTCTTACGCGCTACAGGTACACACTTGACGCGGGGACATGTACTGTTTAGTTTGCACCGAAATCATCGGGTTACATAACGATAAGGAATTATAATTTCTAATTTTCAAACACATACTTTGTATCCATCATGTTGGATCATGCGTAAAGGTTATGTCGGCCCCACACTTATCCAATTGTTTGACACAGCGGAGTTTGATGCCGCTTACATCAATATTTTATTGAATAAAAATCAGAAGCATGGTTCTAGTCATAGAAGATATATTTTTTCAGATAGACACCAAAGCATTAACATATCTGACACACTATCTTGCCCTCAACACCTTCCATTCGGAGTCCTACAAGGATCCGCCATTGGCCATGTTCTGTTTAGCTTGTATATGTCATCTCTCAGCCAAGTCATTACTATTTATAATCTCAGTCATCACATGTATACTAATGACGCACAGGTTTATATATCACTTTCATAATCGTATACAACAGAATCTGTTTCGACTTTAAGTGTTTATCTCACTGACATCTTGCTTAGATGGAATCAGTTAAGCTGAAGTTTAACCCAGATAAAATATACCTAATTATTTTTGGCACTAAGCAACAACGAAATAGGGTCATCAACCATATTCCAGTTAAACTGCTTGGCAGTGATACATTCCCATCAGATACCGTTCGTAATCTAAGTGTTGTCTTTGACAGTGACTTCAACTTTCGTCAGCATATTTCGCAAGTAAGCACATATACGTGATCTCCGTCGAATTCGGCGTCACATATTTTTATCTACTGCGAAAACAATATGAAGAGCCTTCTTGACTATTGTAATTCACTACTAAATAGCATTGCCAAAAGGGACTTGGCTAAACTCGAACGAGTACAAAATTGTCCGGCACATGTGGTTTTTAGGGCGCCTCGGATTTCACCATCACTACCACTACTTAAACAGTTACACTGGCTTCATGTTACTCATCGGATCAATTTTAAACTGTCCACTCTTATATATCGCAATCTGTCTACACAATAACCACCCTACTTTGCTAGTATCCTTCATATTTTAAATATCCATATGCAGCTCAGATCATCCATTTCACAACAACGTTTTGTTCCTAAAACTAAACTGAAACTATAGTTCCCTTCCCAAAAAGACTCAAGACATATGTATTCCAAATTCCAAAATGCATTGCCACTATTAATCGTCGATGGCCAGTCGTTTCGATAATGACTTTTGCGCGTCCCTGTTCACGATTTTGCTTAATGACTATGTTTGTTACGCCTCTGAGCTCATGTTCCTGAGGATATAGGCGCCATATAATTAATTAATTATTATTATTATTATTTTAATTTCAGCTATTGAAATCAGGATTACATTAAGCGATAAAACAGTTATATGTTCGCACTTGCACAGTAGAAGTCATTTACATTTTCTTTTGAGAAACATATTTTTTCGGAGCCATGTGAGATCAAAGTGAACAAAGTTAATCTTGTTCCCATCATGGTATCAAATTAGTGACAGCATCGCTCGCTAGTTGGCGGATCGTATTGTAACTTCTGATAAGCATTGGGATACAACGCCCGTGCAGAGTGACGCGAAGGGGTAGTAATTGATGACGATTCTCAAATGATGTTATGCAACCCCTTTTGACCCACCGATCACATTCTACAATGGTTGCTCCACATATTTGTAGAATAGTCATAAAGAAGACACAAGTACTAGTGTTAAAACTACCGGACACCAAATTGATGTGCGACATTATCATACTGTTTTATGCATTAATTGTTATCATAGATATTGATATCTGCATAATGCTGGATATTCTTTGGTGCACTTCAGGTGACTGGATTATTAAACAAGATGGTTGAGAAGATATCTGAAATGGAAATGCATATAGTTTGCGTGGAGAGGATCAAGGAGTACGTGGATCTTGAGGAGGAGGTTCGTCCATCGTGTGTCTCTTTATTCTTCTGCTGCAGGAGCGCAACCCGCTATCTACAGTTAGAATGAATGATTA
Organism: Lamellibrachia columna; assembly: GCA_963662155.1. Classification (NCBI taxonomy): domain Eukaryota; kingdom Metazoa; phylum Annelida; class Polychaeta; order Sabellida; family Siboglinidae; genus Lamellibrachia; species Lamellibrachia columna. The sequence goes on along the minus strand of OY759266.1, from coordinate 33,409,843 downwards.
TCCGATAACGTCCCCATCTCTGGCTTTTTCTAGACCTTCGCGTCCATGACCACACGTGATCTTGCACGGCCAACTATTTCTCTCGTCCATGAATAATGCAATGCCGGTGTCATGTTTCGGCCAGTCTACCGCTATTCAACACATTGATTCCGCTTCACCCGTATGTAATGCCTACAAGATTGTATACATTGTCGGTGATTCTATTTCATAGGGGTAGCATTCAATTCAACCGACAATGTTGGCACGTTTGACTTGATTTGCCTTGGCAGTGATTGTTACGAACATGGGAATACACGCAATGACATTGTGAAGAAATAATCTGCAGTGATAGTTTAGCAATATTTCGAAATCACGGCCTGATATATTTCAGTCTGTTGAACCTTGCCAGTCAATATACAGCGCAAGTTTCCATTCTTATTGGGCATATTCTGCTTCACGTTTTCTCTGTTCTGACAGGATCCGAAGACAATGGAAAGCAACCAACCCCCACCAGGCTGGCCGCTGTACGGTCGTGTCAAGTTCTACGACTACTCAACACGATATAGAGCCGGACTACCTTTGGTGCTGAGAGATCTCACCTGTCAGATCAATGCCAACGAAAAGGTATTCCAAACAGTAATGCATATTCATATATTTGCACGTGCGCTCTTGCGAACACACACCACACACACGCACACGCATGCACGCACGCACGCGCACACACATATGTACACGTTTACATGCATACATACTTACATACATACATACACACACACACAAACACACACACACACACACACACACACACACACACACACACACACACACACACACACACACACACACACACACACACACACACACACACACACACATACATACATACATACATACAATCATACATGCATGCATGCACGTGCGTGCGTGCGTGCGTGCGTGCGTGTGTGCGTGTGTGAGTACGTACGTACGTACATACATACATTCCTATGTACGTACGTACGTATATACATACATTCGTATGTACGTACGTACGTACGTACGTACGTACGTACGATATGTGATCACTCGTCTACATTTCACGGCTCTCACGTCACCAATACTGTTTTCTTCTCAGGTCGGAATAGTCGGTCGAACCGGCGCTGGCAAGTCATCCATGACGCTGGCCCTGTTCCGCATCATTGAGGCTACTTCCGGTTGCATCGTCATTGACGATCGGGTGATTGGAAACATCGGACTACACGACCTGCGCTCCAAACTCACCATCATCCCGCAGGTGTGACCCACTATCGTCGTACACATACAACTCGTCGTCATCATTGTATCGGTATAACCCTATCATTCTGACGTTATGACTTGTTAACACTCATTAGGTATCATGGTAAAAATGCTCTATACGAAAGTACCAATATACCCAATGTTCAATGTTAAATGATAGTGCGCATTCGTAACAATGATACATTCCTAATCGAACTATTACAGATGAAATAACTAAATCTACTCAATCATGACTCTTGTATTGTAAGTTTCACTGTCACGTAGGACCCAATCGTGTTCACTGGTCCCTTGCGCATGAATCTTGACCCGTTCGAAGGCTACACGGACGAGGAAGTGTGGAGGTCGCTCGAGCATGCGCATCTCAAGGACTACGTGATGTCACTTCCGTCCGGCTTACAGCACTACTGCGCAGAAGGCGGAGAAAATCTCAGGTATTCATTATGTTCATGTATAGAGATGTTCCAGATGTTTGTTGGCGTCTCTCTTGCGTGTCTTAAGCAGGTTGAAATTCTGCGGGCTAAGCACTTCACTAACCTGTTGACAAGACAATAGTTAACCTTGTACTGGTACCACGTTTTTTTTTTATTCTGCATATGTATTATATTTTCGTAGTCTAAACCACGAACCGACCTCTGTTTCTCTTTTAACACATTGTCGTTACGTTAACATACATGCATAGATGTTTAAAAAAAAATTATATTTATGTGGCATTTAAATTACTTAAATGATCATGTTATAAAGACATACACTGTTGTCTTGCTGTTACTGGGAATGTCGATAGGGTTTTCTCTGAATTATTGTAAATGTGAACGACGATACTGGTGATTTTCGAATGATAGCAGTGTAAGCTGCCAGTGAACCAAGTGGCTGTGTGTCTTTGTTGTAGCGTTGGGCAGCGACAGCTGATTTGTCTGGCTCGGGCGCTGCTTCGCAAGTCAAAGATTCTCGTGTTGGATGAAGCGACGGCCGCCGTCGACCTCGAGACGGATGATCTCGTCCAGGCGACGATCCGCACTGAATTCGCCGACTCGACAGTTATCACAATCGCCCACCGACTCAGTACAATTATGGACTATGACAGGTGTGCGTGTGTGTTTGTGTGTGTGTGTGTGTGCGTGCGTGCGTGCGTGCGTGCGTGCGTGCGTGCGTGCGTGCGTGCGTGCGTGCGTGCGTGCGTGCGTGCGGGCGGGCGGGCGGGCGTGCGGGCGGGCGTGCGGGCGTACGTGCGTACGTGGTTGCTTACATCTTCCTAGCAAAAACATTCCGCCATCTCAACAGCTGTTGTTGTACAATACGAATACAATACAATACGACTTAACAACTAACATACTTTGTTTTTCCTATGACAGGGTGTTCGTTATCGATAACGGCGCCATCAAGGAACTTGATACTCCAGAAGCGCTGCTGAAGAACAAAGACAGCATCTTCTACGGCATGGCAAAAGAAACGGGTCTAATCTGACAACATCTTCCACGGCATGGCCAAAGACACGGGTCTAGTCTGACAACATCTTCTAAGGCATGGCCAAAGACACTGGTCCAGTCTACATTTACATATTAACACAAATGTGTTTATTTTACCAGGAGATTAAGAGTAGACCAAATATAAGTTTTTAATATTCAATTATTATTTTATATTTTAGTCAATTTTAAAGTTGGCAGTAGAACTAGAGGACAGAAAGTAACATTAACAATCGCTCATTGTCTCTTACGTCACACATTTAAATTAGACATATCTAAAGATGATCTCTTGTAGGTCTACAATCCAAACTTGTAGCTATGTGGCATCAACATTAGAAGATATTTCCCTCCCAAGGGAGGTGACAAACGAACTGGCAGTACGCAGAGCAATGGTGAAACTTGTGTGAATTCAAGTCAAAATGAAACATAAACATGATGAACAATAAAAATAAGCTCAAGTTTTTCTCTTACAAATGTAAGCATTTTGGTGTTGATAGTTATTTTATTATGCAAACCTTGGTGATGGCGTGTGATTTTTTTTATACAAGAACGTTTTATATATAAAACACAATTTGTACAAAGATTTAACTCATTTAGCCAAAACAGCGTATGCTTAGTATCCAGCTCAATGGATGAGAGTGTGCCATTGATAGGCAGACCCTAGCTGTAAAGTGGATACAATAGAGTGTAAATCTAAGAGGCTGTGTGCTGTGAAAGTGACAGTAGATAGCATTGAGTTTGTTTAACACGTATATGCCATGCGACAATGGTTATGCAAATCACGATTTATTTGAATATATAGACGTTCTTAATGAAGTGAATGATATTTGTAACAAAACTGCATCAGAATATTTTGTATTGGATGTTGATTTTAACAAGGCATACTTCCAAGACAAGAGCTCTTCGTTCATTTATTAATAACGAACAAATGTTTTATGTATTAATGGCGAATGTTCTAATATACATTATACATACTGCTCAATGGTTATAAGTAAAAAAATTGACCATTTCATGGTAACACAGTACTTGCGTGAATCTATTATCAAATATGAATCAGTGTTTATGAACAGTGATTTTTGTGATCATGTTCCAGTGTGTATTGAAATGCAAATATATGTGTCATATCATGAAACATTTGTTGCCTCAGATATGTGTTTTCCAAAGACTGAATTCACACCAGTTTCACACAAAGACAGGTGTCAATAAAAGGAACAGCAAGGTGATACCTGGTTGGAATGAACATGGCTCAACAAGATACGTCCTAGTTCTGGCATGATATTTGGGTGCAATGTGGTAGCCCACATAATGGTGAAGTAGCCGTTATCATGAGGCGTACTCGCACCAGGTATAACTACGCTGTGAGATATGTAATAAAGGAAGAAACAAGGATAAAAAAGCAATAGAATGGCTGAAGCTATTGGTGAATGTAATGGTTGTAACCTATGGAAAGAGATTGTTTGATGAAATCTTGTAATTTTCTGCCTAATGTCATTGATGGCTATGTAGGTTCAGAAGTTATTGTTGACTTATTTTACACTGTTTACTTACAATTTGGGTTTAAAGATGGCTTATCAACAACAATGTGTACTTCTATGGTAAAACAAAACTAGTTCATATTATGTAATTTATGGTAGTGCTGTACATGTTTTATTACTTGATGTTTCTAAAGCATTCGATAAAGTAAATTATTGTATATTGTTTAAAAAAATTATTGATGAGAGTATGTACCCATTAGTTGTAAGATTTTTACTTCATATGTATACCCACCAGAAATTGCAAGTTAGTTAATGTCAAACCAATTCAATGTTAAGAATGGGGTCCGCCAAGAATGTTTTATTTTATGTCTATTTGGAGTATACATGGATATATTGGCTGTTATATTGGGCAACATTTCTGCGGAGTTGCAGGATATGATATGACATTATACTACTATGTACTACTTGTTCTGGGTTGCGAAAAATTATTGAGGTGTGTGAGAAATATGCCAAACTACATGATGTGTTGTTTAATGGGTCAAAAAATAAATGGTACAGCTGTTTCTACATGTGAGAACACTATACATATGGGTAATGAACTTAGCACACCCGATACGTATGAAGTGGTATTTGATGGTATCAAGAAATAAACTGTGGTGTAAATAGATTTATGTCTGAGTTTGGTTCACTTTAAACTGTCGTCATAAACCAATTGTTTCATCAGTACTGTTGTGCATTGTACAGATCACAACTTTGGCCACTCTAGCAAAGATTTAAAAAGATGTGAATACAGTGGCGTAATGCTTTGCGTAAGGTAAGCAAGCTAACATATTGTTCGCACAGATATTTAAAACCATTAATTGCTGAATGTATACCTTTAAATGTATAAAATTTGTCTAATGCTTAAAGCCAAATTTCTCGACACGAAGACTGTGTACAATGCATCAGTTATAGACCATCAGACAAATGTTGGTGCATTAATAAAAAAATTGCAAACGTTAATGATTGGCAAACGAGTTTTATTATACCTGTTGGCTATAGTGGCGGGACATACTACACGGGCAGTTTACAATTGACTAAGGCATATGGATATAACATTCTTGGATAACTGGGAAGTTGTTTAACATAGAAAAAATTACTATTTCACCCACCGGAGCCCAATCAGAGGGATATGCACAGGTCACAAACAATGGAAGATGACATCGATCGGACTAGAATGACTGGAAAAACAGCACCGAGTCAAATTTATATAGCAGAAAATCCCACCAGTTCACTTTCTCTTGGGGATATTGATAAATCATTAAAATCTGTCAATTTACGCCAAATTACAAACAGGTGTAATTTGATTGACCGTCATTATTTACGAAAGGGTGCTAAGGACAAACTAAAAAATTCTGATTAGAGGAATGATTTAGACTCAATTCTCGTGTTTCAGCGGGGTGATGTAAACCTAAACAGGAATTATCATATTGTACATGGAAGTGATCAAAATCAAAAAAAATTTGAACAGTTTGGTGTTATTTGTAGGTATGACATAAAACACGATTTGAATGCAGCATGTTTCAAAACTTTTTTATCGAATCAAACACTAAGGAATTATCATGTGTTTGCTTCTTATTTAGATATAACAGCAGATAGTTCAACATTTAATCGCCAACAAAATATAAGCGTTTTGTTCAACGGATATGTTTTGAGGACATCAAATGTATATGGGTATTTTTAAAGATACCTATCAAGATAAAAAAATACACTGTTAAATTGGCCTAAAAAAATATTAACCTGTGGTAAAATCTAATAGACTTATATTTTAGCGTGGGGTAGTTTTTGCGATACCGAGCGGATGACAAAGACATATTGATTTTGGCCAGGACTTTAAATATTAGCTAGCATTATTTCGTACATGTAAGACCGACCCCTTAATGCAAATAACACAGACCTATTACAGGTGTGTATACATGTCCATATTATTGTGACAATTATACCGCGGACGGTACCGAGTATATAAATATATATATATATATATATATATATATATATATATATATATATATATATATATATATATATATATATATATATATATATATATATATATATATATATATATATATATATATATATATATATATATATATATATTTATATATATAAATATATATATTTATATATATATATATATATATATATATATATATATATATATATATATATATATATATATATATATATATATATATATATATACGATACCGAGCAAATCATAGCGCCAAAAAATGATGCACTGCTGCTACACTACGGTTTTCCCAATAACACATCATCGCAGAAACAACAAGCAAGCAAGCAACAAGCAAGCGTTGCTGTGCTACGTAGACGAAGATTCGATCGTATGTAAGTATACTGTATTACTGTATTACTCTTAATCAGATTATGGCGAAGCATAATTGTGATATGTTATATATTTTCCCTTATCATCCCTGTATATGTTGTTTATGAACAATAGTGGGGGAATTAGTAGTTTTCATCGTGCCAAGTTGCCGTTGGAACGCTTCAGGCAAAACAGGGATCCTGTGTTTGAAACACGTGGTGTTGGATGGGTCACATACTATGGCATACACTCGGTCCTGGTACACGCTCGGTGTGACATGCGTTTATGTCCAGCCTGTTTTGGTGTATATAATAGTGAGCCACTGTACTGAAATCATTATTTTGTTCATGAAGAAAAGTTGTATATTTAATTCAGAATAGACATAGCCCCTACTCACACATGTTGTCTGATTACGTATGAGCTCCGCTGTTTAGTTAATTTTTGGCTTTTACAGTGGAGAAAGGGCATTTTTCATCCTAATCATATTATTCTAGTAGCATACTGATTATCCCACCGTGATGTTTAGATGTAAATTCTGAGCAGATGCGATATAAATCCAATCTTAAACTATACCATACCCATTCGAAATTTCCCGCCAAAATTTTCATTCTTCCGGTTAGGTGCACAATGTAAACAACACAGATAATTAAGGCTAGACAAAATTTAGTAATAGCGTAGGTAAAGCTGCACTCCCAACCTGAGTCATCTATATACTAGCAGGCAATTTCAACCTAGGCGTCTTTTACCCAGAGTAGCCCTGGGACAGAAGTACGTTTCTTGTCGAGCACGGCACACTGTCACTATAGTCACAACGCCTTGGAAACCCCTGCACGTACTCTTAGTACAACAGCACGCATATGGTAAGTGTTACATGGAACTTGATTTTTTCCTGGAATTACGGAAATTAGTGAAAATTACCAACACAGTGGTCCAACACAAGATACTGGCGTTAGAGAAGCTTAGAAATACGAAGACTGCGAGAAAATCTTTAAAAGTGAGAAAGACAGAATGCTCGAGTGCGAGTACTGCGGAAACCGATACTTCATTAAATGCTTGAATGCGTAAAGAGAATACGGAGTAACGCCTCCTGCGTAAAGAGAATACGGAGGCACGCCTCCTGCGTAAAGAGAATACGGAGGCACGCCTCCTGCGTAAAGAGAATACGGAGGCACACCTCCTGCGTAAAGAGAATACGGAGTCACGCCTCCTGCGTAAAGAGAATACGGAGGCACACTTCCTGCGTAAAGAGAATACGGAGTCACGCCTCCTGCGTAAAGAGAATACGGACGCACGCCTCCTGCGTAAAGAGAATACGGAGGCACGCCTCCTGCGTAAAGAGAATACGGAGGCACGCCTCCTGCGTAAAGAGAATACGGAGTAACGCCTCCTGCGTAAAGAGAATACGGACGCACGCCTCCTGCGTAAAGAGAATACGGAGGCACGCCTCCTGCGGAAAGAGAATACGGACGCACGCCTCCTGCGTAAAGAGAATACGGAGGCACACCTCCTGCCTAAAGCAATAACTAATAAGAAGCACCTGACCGGACTAAAAAGAAAATATACTTTTTTATAATGATGTATAAGAGACTTCACATACGATCCTATTAATTACATTTATTAGTTGTTATTTCATTATATGTATATATTACTAACATTCTTCTGTAGCGACGAAACTTGCTGTCGAATAATGGGAGTCTGGAACACCGCAGCCGCCGGGGACATCTTTAGAGGCAGGGGCATCCTAGCCCAGGTTCTACATGTGAAAGGGTGATGTGGAACCAGATAGATCTCCCTCCCACCTTGTAAAACGCGTACAGTAGGCAAAGAAGCGCCCGTATTCTCGAGGTACAGGACATCCTGTTTAATTCGTTATAATAATTGTGTGCATTATTATGTTGAGTTAAGAGAAGGGCGAAGTCCTTTGAATGTTGTATTTTGTTATGTTAATGTTTGTTGTTAATACTAGTATTGTAAGGTTAATTTATATTTTATTAGGTACTTTATATACTATGATATTTCAAGAAATTGGCTTTTATGAAGTTGTACATTTGAAACAGATTTTGTTATTTTAACAAATGTACACGTATTTAGGAGAAATATATTTATCACCTATATACCAAAGAACAACAATTGTTGTTGTTGTTGGTCATGCAGCTGTCTTTCCCACTTTAGCCTAAGGGCGAGGCAGTTGAGCAAAGAGATAAATGAAACATATGATGTAATAAAACATCTTAAGACTATTTAAAGAACTTCACCAACAACAAGAACATGCTCAGTATCACCTGCTGCTTGTACACCAACACAAGTCAGCTTCGCTCGTTCCATCTTCACCAAAACATAAACCAAGCACAATCAGATCCTTCCAGTCAACCAAACTTTCTTGACATGTCTACGAAGGATGCACTGGAGTTGGCAAAGCAAATTGACATCACCCCAAGGCCAGATCGGGCATAGGCCAGACTCCCTGTACCTCGACGATGTCTTGTGTAAATGCTGCCAAGACAACAGTCACACATGCTTATTTGATCCAGCCAGCAATTCCCACATTAAAACACAAGGTCAGGGAAATAGGTATCTTCGCAGACAGATTGACAGATAGACAGACAGACAGGCAGACAGACACCATGCAAAACATTTACAAGTTGTTCAATCTTGAATATGGCGAAATTGAACTCTCAGTTGCAGCATTCCGCAGGAGAAGGTCGAGAGTCATCAGGTTCATTTAGAGGCAGTTTGTCTAACAGTGTCACACCAACATGTAACTTAAGGTGACGGTGTGCAAGGTATTGGCAAAGTCCCCATCTTAATTAAATTTTATAAGTGATGAAACTGTAGTTGAGAAACTAGGTAATTTCGATAACACGAGAAGAATCAAATTCCATTAGCGGCTGAAGAAAGAGGTGAAATACAAAGGCAACGCAGCCCAAGACAATCAAGCTACAGGAGGTGGTGGAAAATAGAGAAACCTTCTGCCACAACATATAGTGAGTGAACTCCCATAATTCCACAGTACAAGGACACCAGGCACATAAAAAGGGAAGCTTAGACCTATGAAGAAAGTCATATGCCAGATGCACTAAGCAAAAAAATGGCAGGTCAGCTACATAGAGAAGATAGATTGAGTATACTATGACAAGGCGCAGATCAGTGACCACCCTATGGTCACGCTAGGCAGGGCTGGAGGGCGGCCACAAGAAGGGCCCATGTGTAGGAAGACCAATTAACAAAAAGAATAACTTAGTTGAAAGCAGAACAAAATTAAGAACTGTCATATTAACACTAAATTCCAGATCTTGGAAGTTGTGGAAGAAGAAGTGACAAGATGTCGAAGTTGATATTCTTGGAACCCCTAGGCAGTGTAAAAGTCCACTAAAGTTGCATTTAACATGCAAGAGGGCTTGCATCCAATTTAGTTGAGATGCAAAGAGGATTAGATCCTTTGGCCAATGAGACACGGAGTCGTCATATTATAGGCTGTCATGTTATGAATCCACAGGTCATTGATATCACTATCGCACACACTTGAACGACTCAACTTTCGGGGGCTTTATTTGAGGAGCAGATTTGCAAAACGGCTTACACTCCATTTGACTGATTCAGCGAAAAGCACAAACAACTGTAGGACTCACGGTGGTTAATCTTTTTTTTTGGGTGGATAACAAGATAGGTGCATGATATGCTTTTATTCTTTTGCAAATCAGTGACCTGTTTTTCTAATTATTTTCGCTAATTCATAACATGTCTTCCACATTTCAAATATAATTAATCAACGAAAATAACTAGAAAATTAGTCACTGTTTTGCAAAAGCATGTTTTTATAATTAACATACCATGCACCTATCTTGTAATCCCAAAAAAAATTAAAAAATTCATCACAGTGATTCTTACAGTTTTGTGTACTTTTCTTTGAATCAGTATGTGTGCGTGCGTGCGTGCCTGCGTGCATGTGTGTGTGCGCGCGTTTTGCCCCACAATTAGTTTGTTATTGGTTTGGCAATATTCTATGCTTCTTTGCGGTGTTGAGCTCGTCCCGTAACTCTGATAGATTGTTCTATAACAATAAGGCCAAGTGCTGCTCGCGCCGACGGCGGCTGTCCTTAAAAGACTTGTGTCCTTAATTTGGACATTCCAAAGGTCAGACCCATTGGTCAGGGTGGGGTGTTTATTGACGTATTGGCGCAGTAGTAGCGGACTGACTGTTCTTGTAGAACAAGCTACCACAAACACGTTACTAGTTCACAACTACTATTGTGTAGCCGTCCTGACATTATATTAGCCGAGTTAACGGTTCTATTTTTGGGTGAACTTGAAGCCTATTGAAATACGAGTCGCTACATGAACGCTAGGTCGCGCGCGCGCGCGTTTGTGTTTGTGTGTGTGCGTGAAACCAACTCACCAAGTAAGCTCCGTAAGTCTCCGATAACGAACGATGTGTTGACATACCCAGAACGAAGATGTCGACGATAATATGGTGGAACTCGGTGTGTGGAAATGTGTCAGAAGACGACGCTTTCTGGGTAAGTTGCGCGTGCGTGCGTGCGTGCGTGCGTGCGTGCGTGCGTGCGTGCGTGCGTGCGTGCGTGCGTGCGGCGTGCATGCATGTGTGCGTGCTCTTGATGCAGGACTCTTTTTACCCAATTGTATGTTGACAATTGACCCTTCGTATACCATCATAATTAATTTGTGAAACTAACAGGCGTACAGTGATTATCAAATCAAAACAATCCAAGTCCACGTTGGTGGATTGCAGCATTCCTATGTGAGAGGAAACGAAGGTTGCACTATTCTGACATGTACATGCGTGGTGTGTTTACATTTGATATCTGATTTTATCCTACGTGAATTAGTAAAGGCCGTGGTCAGACTGGCAGACCTAGGCCAACTGGAAGAACAGTTTATGCAAATTTAATGTCAAATTGAGCGAGATTTGAAGGGATTGTGGATGTGTCACCCTATATCGCCCAGTGACGGTTGAATGCACATTGATACGGGTGGTCAGCGACATAGGCCAACGACACGCTTGAGCAACCACTGGGGTAACTCGCCGACCGTCACGCGCCAGTGCCACCTATCGGCAGGCGAGGTGGTATGACTACGAGACGCTCGGTGGAAACCCTGAACGTTTTGTACGGCGAGCGACTCAGTAGGTTAACAGCCACGACGAGTTCACCGTCACTGACGCCATGTTTGTAAACTTAACCCTTTCTCTGCCTCAAACATCAACACAGCTACCCGTATTAGCGGAGCCTCCTAAACCTGTGGCAAAGGGAGAGGAAAAAAGACAAAAACAACTTTCGGTGTTCCACAGTGCAAACATAAAGGAAACGAAACGGACAGCATTGGCGTGTGGAGTTGTCATGCTTGCAGACAACTGCCCAGTGTAGTAATGCAACTGGTGGTCAAATTATCCAGTCTGGAAGAGACAATGCTACAGCTAAAAGAAAACAACGCCGAGTTAATCAAACTGGTGAAGGCGCAGTGCAATGCAAATTATACCATCAGGGATAAAAACTGTGCTCTGGTCGAAGAAGCAGCACGTCTTCGCAATGAATAAACCATGGCAACGAAATCGGAGCGATGAATGACAAACTTTCGCCGGAATTGATAAATCTGAGTCAGGCGCCTACTGAACGCGAATCCTATGCCGCAGTAACAAGCAAGCGAGTTTTCATGTTTGATGACCACATTTTACGGGACATCCACAAAGTCACCACTGCGGACAATGAACCGGTGGCCTTACACACAACATCTAGGGCTACCCCAAAGGATTTACTAATTGCTGTCCAGTTGAGTGAGGTGTGCAAAGAGGCTGACGAACTCACTATCGTTTGTAGCGAGGTAGTCATGCGTGACGCGGACATAACTTAAGTGAAGCAGGAATTCAGCGACCTCATCACCAGTGCATCGGAGAACGTCAGCAGTGTGACGATCAGCTGTGTCTTGCCAGATACAATAGGGACACGCGATGAAAGAATTAAGGAAATTAGCAATATTCTGAAAGATAAGTGTCGCGACACGGGTGCCCGGTTCGTAGACAACGGCCAGAATTTCCTATTCCGCGATGGATCTTGCGACACGTCAGCCTTCCAAAATGACAGTGTCTGTCTTTCTACTTGCGGGGTGAAGCGGGTAATGAGTAACCTCTCACTAGCGGCCAGTAAGCATCGCGAAGATGGAGCTCAACGGGGATCCTCTTCATAGAGGGGCTGCGTTACGTCAAGATTGACTAGTAACAGGCCGCCGAAACAGCGGACCGGCCCTCGTCGCATGGGGGCCGTAGTACGCTGAGACCGATTGGCAGAAGGCCGCCGAAACAGGACCGCAGCGCGCCGGATAGGAGTCAGACCACAGTTGAAAATTGCATTGGTGGCCATGTTAACGTTTTGTTAGATTATAAGAAAACCAATAAACAGGAAGGTCAACTGTGGTCTTATCCCAAATAGGGAAATTTTTTGTTTCAGAAAGTGTCAAATTTTATATCAAGTTGCGGCACAGTGTATATGTAGACACATTATGGAACACTCCTACTTGTCAAGTCATTATTATTTGTTTGACAGCCAAGTCTAAACAATACTTTGTCCGTATTATTAGCTGAAAACCAGTCACATAATTTAATTATAGGTCGATTTTGACACTTGATAAATCATAGATCATGTACACTAGATTTACATAGCACTGCGAACCAATGAAGCCTGCTTACTGTCCCTTTGAATATACTAATGGGTTTATTTTTAAATTAGTATTCATATAATTGCTTGATTTTAAACCAAACGTGTCATAACTTTGTAAGAAAATTGGAAATTTTTCACATTGAACAGGATTTAGGGTAAATTCCAATGATTCAGGTTTGTCCAATTTTATTGTTTATGTGACTGCTTTCATCCTTCTAGTTGATAAGATACATGGCGAACGGCTTGATTTCGATACGCCACCATAAAAGGGTATCACATGACCAGATGCCAGTCGCGGCCAGATTTGAAAATGCTGATCTACGCAGTGCTTCCAGTGGGTGTGACACAACCAAAATACAACTATTCTGTCCAAATTTGTTACACAATGTTGCTAACGCACTGGGCCACAAGACAAATATCACCAATGATCGCTCTAGTCCAAAATGGTTACCTGTTCCGTCACATACTTATGTCATACCCCCTAATTTTCGCAAACTTTCCATTTTGGCATCCGATCTGTATCATGATGTTCGTGATTGATACTGCTGTCTGCCTTTTCCAAGCAAACTGTTCACTTTTCCTATCAACCTGTGCCTATGGGAATGATTATATCTTATGTTAACCACTTCAGAGTTATGGTTAGCTAGGGATGGGGTTAGCTAGAGATGGGGTTAGCCAGGCATGTGGTTAGCTAAAGATGGGGTTAGTTACGGTTAGGGTTGCAAAGTACTGCACACAACATGAAATTGGTATTTGTATGTGGTGAATAGACATTTTGGAAAGGCAACAGTTATTGTTGATATCAAAAAAAATTTATTGTACACTTTTAGCTTACCACAAGTTCTATAATGCTATATTAGCATATGAAAAATTAAAAATTTGTATTTATTAGCAATGAAATATCATATTAAACATCAACTTGCGCAATATATCAGCTCGTGCACATCAAACGTTATAGTACAAAACTAAAATGTACATTTATTTGACATGTTTTATATTTAGTAGATCGGTTATAAGACACCTCCTAAGGGAGACTGTTAAACAGTTTAAATAGTAGCGGCGTTTAACCAGTAATGATCTTGTTCACTAGATGGAATCTATGACATATATATATAATAATATAATATTATCCAGTCTGACACCGACAATTGTCTAAGTCAAACACACACAACATGGGTCAGATTAGCAACCGTTTTTATTTATTTATTTATTTTCCAAAATATGAGCCCTAATTATATTATCATAATTGCAAATTATAAAAATTATAAGAAATTTGTTATAACAAACTAATAATTTCATCCAAATTACGTGTAATATCCACAATTAAGCTAATAACAACGACCAAAACATAAGCATATCAACATATATATATATATATATATATATATATATATATATATATATATATATATATATATATATATATATATATATATATATATATATATGCAATCACATGATGTCAAATGCAAAGTCTGATTACACATTTTATCTCAATAATTTCTTAAAACACAATTCTACATCGGCAGAAATTAAAAGCACTGCCTGAGCATTCTTCACCTGGATACATTGTATAGTTCTTTTTAAAAATATTTTAGATAAGATTGCTCGCATTCGATCAAATTTTTTCATTAATGATAATGACTATGATTTTCCTGAACCACCAATTTCTGAAAATACACTACAGTGTTTCACACCTGCAACTACTAATGAAGTTCTCATTATTATTAAAAGATATCCTAACAAAACGCGTGATTTTGACCCATTTCCAACACTTCGGCTAAAAAGCTGTATCAAACAACTCATCTTTCCCTTTACTGCTACCATAACATTTTCAATGCAGATATGATCTATCAGTTGAAACGTACTGGAATCAATCAAATCGATTTGGTTAGAATTTATGCATCTGTGATCAGACCAGTAGTTGGATATGTTTGTCCGGTATGGCACACGAACTTGCCTAAATACTTATCGGACAATATCGAGATAATTCAAAAACGGTGTCTCAAAACTATATTTCCTGGTGTTACATACGAGGATATTCTGCAGATGGTAAACATACCGACGCTGCACGACAGGCGCAATGCGATATGTAAAGCGTATTTCGGTAGAATGAAGCGTGGTGACCACAAACTGAATAAGCTACTACCGGACACTCGAACGGTTTCATATGCTCTAGGATCATTTAACGAGCTACACTTTCCAACGACTAACACAAATCGCTACAAAAAATCGTTAATACCATGGTGTTTGGTACACTGTCAAAGCACTTAAATGGTTTATCGGGTATGTATTGACATACCATTTTAATACCTAAACTAATTTATTTATTTTAATTTTAATGTAATTTAATTATGTTGAATAGAATTAACTGTATTAATGCAATTATAATGATACAGTCAGTTTTAATATAAAGTGCCTCCAACTGAGTGGGTTGCGTTCACGGTTCGTTTTAGTGAATGTATATAAATGTAATTTTGTTTTAATTGCATTACTGTTATTACGTACAAAATGTGCAATAATTATTTATCGAAATTTCCGGTGTTTTATAACAGAATTATACATGCGTGGCTTTGTGTATTTTATCGTGACTGTATGTACAATCCAACTGAAAAGTTGCCAATAATAAACTGATTCTGAAATATGATTCTGATTTTGAAAGTATGGGTAAGTGGCACGCAGTCAGACTGGAGTAGTGTACCCAGCGGAGTTCCTCCAGGCTGACAAAACTACACGACTGGTCTGGAATTAAACAAATGAAATTCCACCACATAGAGAACAGTGTCAAGAAGGCTGTATAAAAACAGCAGCAGACACAGAAGACAGAGAACATATATCATCCAAAGTTTCAAAACAGTTCTTGTTTAGTTCTTCCATAATTGTAAATGCACGCTGTGTTCATCGAAGAAGATTGTGACTGATTGGAACTGTTTGACGGGGGACACGGTCCGCGCCACAACTCTCAGCCAGCTGATATCCCGACATAGAAGATAAAGGAAAAACTGTATTGTTACTATTTAAAAACCAACCATTGAGACGGTCGCATTATCAAAACATGGATGGTAACTATTGACTGTGCTTAAGGTTTGTACCCAAAGTTAAACAAATGTCATGGTTTTGGGGCTATGCACCTAAGAGAGTTAATTAAAAATTAACCATGTGCAACTAAAATCAAGAATATCACGCCAGTGGTTTACTCAGAATTTGTACAAGTGGGAGATTCCGGTAATTTCTCCGGTTGACTGAGGGCTGACATGTTAACCAGTGGACCGATAAGTTCATGGGCAATTCTATAAAAATCGAGTAACCTAGACTACACGTGACGTATTAAGTGAGGCCTGATAAACACAAAACCAACGCAAATTCTCAAACAAACTTTCGGGGGTATTCTATGACTAATTTGTTGAATATATAATTCATCATTTACGATATTCAACATTTCTGATTACGGCAAAATTGGCCATTCGTGTTTGTATTTGTTGTTGTTGTTGTTGTTGTTGTTGTTGTTGTTCGTTTTATTGAAGGAGAGGAACACTATTGATGGAACTTAAACAATAACGTTTTGAGCGCCACATAAATGTCAAACCACTATGACGATTCTTTATCATCTAGTTAACCACAGAATGATATGCCATGCAGCTATAGAGACGACACCGTTAATGTGTCGTGTGTGCGCTTGTAGAGCGACAGCATCTCGGTGAACACGACGAACCCGGACCTGACCCGATGTTTCCAGTCGACGGTGCTCGCGTGGCTTCCTTGCGCGTATCTCTGGCTATGCTCGCTCTTCTACGTGCCGGCGTTGACGACCCGGCCCACCTGCAGTCGTTGGGCGGACACGAGCCCTCGTAACGCCGTCAAACTCGTGAGTCATGTTGTGTTTTGTCCATGTATTGACCAACCACCACATACGTGTCATATGTTGAAAACCCCGTTAGGTGTTGATAATATTGTTACGTGCTGACAACGCTGTCACATTTTGACAATAGTGTTACATGTTGACAACGATGTTACGTGCTGACAACCCTGTCACATTTTCACAATATTGTTACATGTTGACAACGATGCTATGTGCTGAAAACCCTGCCATATTTTGACAATATTGTTACGTGTAGACAACCATGTTTCGTGTTTGTAGTTTCTTGGAGTGTGTCTATGTGTCGTGTCACTGGCGAGTGTCGTCAAGACAATATGGGACGGCGCGTCGGGCAATGAACTTGTCCTGGCACAATACGTCACACCGGCCGTCTACTTTGTCTCAATGGTGCGTACACGTCGTTGTTCACTAAACGTACACTCACCGAGCTAGATTCATCACACGCATATTTCAACTGTGAACCATAAGTAAACCTGACAAAGCACGGTTGTTGATTTCCGTTCACCTTACTAAAACATATTTAAATGTGTTCTTTCAACTTTCCAAACCCTCAATTTAGAAGCGAAAACAGTGATACGTTAAATTTATTAATCGCTACAAAAGAAATTATCTATGCTAGGCATCTCCGTGATCAACGTTTGAAATGGTTAAGCAAAGATACTTTGGTAAAGTTTTCGATCTCATCCTTTCATTGAATTGTTGGTATTCCTTTTTTACACAAATGTCATGCAATATAGTCTGGCTTGCTTTAAAAAGACGAACAAGTAACACATATTGTGTTTTATGTTGCAGATGCTGGCCACGTTCCTCACACATTACGAATTCTGCAAAGGGATCATTTCTGGCGGAATTCTATTCTTCTACTGGTTTTTGTTATCGTTTCTTGGTGCTGTACCATTCCGGTCCAATATAATGCGTCTGCAGAATGCCGAACAGGTGAGCGGTATGTCCTGGAAATTAATTTGCAATTGCATTTGAATGTGCAATTCAAAAGCAAACATTATTAGACTGTTCTGTTAAACAGGAATGAACCTACACAAACGTATATTAAATGAACTTTATCTCTAAATGTTAATTAAATAAATTAAACTAGATGCCCAGAATATTTCACACACACACACACACACACACACACACACACACACACACACACACACACACACACACACACACACACACACACACACACACACACACACACACACACACACACACACACACACACACACACACACACACACACACACACACACACACACACACACACACACACACACACACACACACACACACACACACACACACACACACACAGGCCAAGGTACACGGTACTTGTTATTAAATACTGTCAATATGCTTTCCACTGATTGCATAGTCATAAACTAGCTTGCGTCAAATAAAGCCATCCAGTTACATCCAGTTACAGACAATAGTAGGCAATGAACAGGAATACAACGCTGTATTGAACATTGCATTTTAGAAAGCTGAAGATATGTTCCACATCGTCGCCTTCTACGTCTCCTACGGCCTCGCGTTCCTGCAACTGTTGTTGTCTTTGTTCTCCGACGTCGCCGCCCGCCCCGAGTTCCGTCGTCCTGACACGGAACGACAACCGCTCCTGAGCCAGTACTCGATAGTTGGCACCGCCGACATGCAGGTACATGGACGGATGACTGTATCGTGCTTTTGTTGCAGATAATGTATATTCCAGTAGTTATTGTCTTCGTCAAATATCAACTTTCTTTCACGGAACAAGCAAATATATCTTACAAGTTGGCTATCGGCCTTCCTCATCTCCTTCTATCCTACTCTCTGGACGCATCCGCTCTCTTCGTCAACAGTCCCCTTCCATTCTTTCCACGCGTCCAGCTCACTTTAACCGACTCTTCACCAGCCTCCTGCTGAACCTTTCTTTCATACCAATCAACTCCCGAAGCTCCTCCGTTCTTTGCTTGTCTTCTCTTTTCGCAGTTCTTCTACCCCGGTTAGTTTCGCAAACTTGGACTTTGTCTTGTTATTTTTCCGTCATTGTCATGATTTCTATGTAGAACAGGTAGGTTTTGTTACGCACGAGCTAAGTACATTTCCTTTGAACTTCCGAGATATATGTATCTCGGAACTCCTGTCACCCCAATGTCCTCTGTGCATTCTATCCAGATTGTATTATGTCGTATATAGAGATATATCAAAATGTCTGGAAAACATCTCGGAAACAGGTTATAAATGCGTGTGTTTAAATGCAAGGATCATAGTAAATAAGAAAAACGAATTAAACATTATGGTAGAAGATATTGACCCTCAAATAATTGGTACAACCGAATCATGGGCAAACAAAGATATAACAGATGCTGAATTTGGAATGACAAGATATGTAATGTTTAGGAGAGATCGAATAGGAAGAAGGGGAGGGAGAGTTATTTTATATGTTAACGAATCTATTCAGGCTTATGAAATAAAATTAGAAAGGGAAGCAGATTGCGATGAAGTTGCTTGGTGCAAAATAGTTTCAGGAAATTCAAAATTAACTATTGGATTAGTTTACCGATGTCCAAACATAAACGAAGAGGATAACATAAAAATGCAAAATACTATAAAGGAAGTTAGTAAAGGAGAATGTATCATAATGGGAGATTTTAACCATGGACACATACAATGGAAATTTCTAAAGAGTACAGGGGTGAGGACCAACAATTTCTATTTTTAATTCAGGATAGTTTCCTTACTCAGCACGTGCTAGAACCAACCAGTGGAGATAATGTATTAGACATAGTTTTGTCATCACAAAAAGAATTAGTGGACAATTAAAAAATATATGAAGCATTGGGTAACAGTGACAATAATCAAATACATTTTAACATCAGAAAGTAAAAATAAAAAAAGTACCGGAGTATCTTCCACAAAGGTAACTATAAAGATATGAGAAGATAAAGAGGTTAAGAGGAGATAAGATTTAAGTTTTTAAGATGTTGAATGGGTATGAAATTATTAATAGAAATATGTTTTCCTCACTCAAGAAAGATAGCAGAACTAGAGGACATTAAATTAGTAAAGGATCAGTGTAGATTGGATGTCAGGAAGTACTCGGTCTCACAGAGGACAATAAATGAATGGAACAAACTGTTTACGGATTGTATATCTACTAGCAGCGTGAATATGTTTAAAAACAGTGTTGACACATATCTCAGGTGGGTGGGTTACACGTAGATGAACATTGTTGGAATCTCGATAAGCCAATGGCTTCCTTGTCTACTTGTCATCTGGGCCATTGACTTGGATGGCAATTTTTTTCAAATCTTGTTAAATCATTGGCTGCTAAACATTATGTTTTGTCTCTCTCCAATATTGGGGTGTTTTCTGTTTCCAGAAAATCTGTCCCGAGATTACTGCACCGTTCTGGCTCCGGATGCTTTTTCTTTGGCTCACCAAGTAAGTAAGGTTACGCTCTTATGCAATTACCTGTTTGTCCTAAGTTGGACAACTGACGAATCAAGAATAATAATAATATACCAAAGGGTCATGGTTTATCAAAATAATATTAAATTCGGCATGTCAAGTAACTACCTGCCGGTGAACCATTATGTATAATGTCTGCGTCGTTGTAACGGGCAAACTAACGGCGATACCTGCTCTGTCACTTGTCACTTTTGTGTCTGCAGAATGTTGGTGAGAGGGTACCGTCATGAACTCACCTTCGATGATATGTGGGACCTGAAACCAGAAGACAAATGTGACGAAGTTGTGACGAGGTTCGAACTCGAGTGGAAGAAGGAACTGAAGGAAACGAAATGGAAGTAAGACAACGTTTCCTTTAGGTGCAAGGCTGTAGAAATAACAAGAATGCGTCCGAGTGATGAGCTTACTCAAAACTTTATTTCTCATCCTATTCATTCAGATATCCATCTCTGTATGTAGCCAGGTATTCATTTATACAGCTGAGTCAACTGCGGCAGCGTGATATGAAAGAAATTGCAAAAGCTTCGAAATAGCAGCAAGAGGATTCGAACCTGGATTCTCTTGATTGAGAGCCCGCCATTGTAACTGCTACGCTACCGCGTCCCAAATATTCTGGCCGCGGTTCCTCGGCCATGCGCTGAAAAACCTTAATTTTACCTCATCGCTAACCTTTTGATCAAATATATAAAGCGCCACAGGTACAAGCTGATTGTAAATGCTATCTTAAAACTATTAAGCTGGACACTCGAATCAAAGCCGGCGTCATTAGACTCATGTGTAGAACACATCTGGCTTTTTGCCATATTACAAAAATAAATCCCCGTCCGACGGGCGAGAACCTGGGGTAAATAAACTGATAAATATAGGGAACGTAAATGGCTAGATTTGATCTCGTTGTGTTTCGACAGAATGATCAACAAAGACGCCATAATTTCTGCAAATGTAGAAGACGAAGGACCTCAAAACGATCTTTATTCTCGTGACTCTACCACAATGAATCATGCGAGGTCTTCATTCGCTGCTCCGTGTAAACCGCCAAGACCTCCGTCCATCTGGAGAGTCGTCGTACGCGCCTTCGGCGGCTACTTCGCTCTGGGAGGTGTCTTCAGATTGTGCTACGATCTAATTACGCTAATCTCACCCCAACTACTTAGGTAAGTACTAAACTGTTATAATTGTTCTACAACTTATTATTCCGTTTTTCTGCTGTATGTTGTTTTCCGTGTTTCCTTAGTTGTTTTCAGTGTCTTTGTATTTACTTGTATTTTCTCCGATTTTTTGCCATATTCTTTATTATATTCACATAAACTAACTTAACTGTGATATTCTGCGACGGCACAGTAACCTTTGCTATCTGTTACATGGTAATAACGTTTTTTGTTTGTTTTTGTTCACTTGTGGACTTATGATGTATCGCTGTTTGTTCCTTGAACTGATTAATACTGATTTGGATTGTATCAATATGGAATGAAACCCCCCTAAAAAGTGTGTGATAATCATTTATTCGAACAACGATGTTGTACCTTTTTACAACAACGACAAGTTAAGGCGTGCCACATTGTTGACTAGGCAGTGCACCAAACATGTTTATTGTAATATTTAATACACGTGGCTTCAAAATAAATACATATATTACTACTCAATTTGAACTCGAGGGAAAATGGAAAGTCATCGGTATAAAATGGCAAGCAGGAGTATTTGATCTTAAGTCATGAGCGACCGACCAAGCAGGAGTATTTGATCGTAAGTCATGAGCGACCGACCAAGCAGGAGTATTTGATCGTAAGTCATGAGCGACCGACCAAGCAGGAGTATTTGATCATAAGTAATTAGCGACCGACCAAGCAGGAGTATTTGATCGTAAGTCATGAGCGACCGACCAAGCAGGAGTATTTGATCGTAAGTCATGAGCGACCGACCAAGCAGGAGTATTTGATCGTAAGTCATGAGCGACCGACCAAGCAGGAGTATTTGATCATAAGTCATGAGCGACCGACCAAGCAGGAGTATTTGATCGTAAGTCATGAGCGACCGACCAAGCAGGAGTATTTGATCGTAAGTCATGAGCGACCGACCAAGCAGGTGCGTAGTCAGGAAGGATCATATACAAGTTCAATCAATCCTTGCATCTATTTCATAATAACTGTATTCCTTACGTGAACATTGTCTTTCGATTTAGTTAAACATAGGTCCAATACAATCGTGATGTGTGTGCGCGTGTATGTGCGTGTGTGTGCCTGCGTGTGCAAATATATATATAACGTTAGATAATTGAATACGCCATTGTTAAAATCACATTATCAGTCATGACACCATCAGGCTCCAGAGAAAAGACATGCTACAATATGACTGTAGGCCTTACATTACCTAGTTATTTACATTACTTAGTAATAATGATCTACATACACCTCATAACTTTGACTATCTATAGTAAGTCCGCCATTTGACATATATATATATATATATATATATATATATATATATATATATATATATATATATATATATATATATATATTGGTGTCTACTGAAATATACGCCGTTTTGACTAGAATGTTGTTAATGGAATTTGTATTTCTGTTGATATTATACGATTGTTGCAGCTTGTTGATTACGTTCATCGGCTCCAAGGATCCATTCGCGTGGCGAGGATATGTTTACGTCGCCGCCATGTTCATAGTCGCGTGTACGCGCACAATATTCCTGCAGAATAATTTTCACGTGGGCCTCGTTACCGGCATGCGCGTGCGCACAGCCGTCGTCGGCGTGATATATCGAAAAGTACGCCCGCCATTTTGTTTGCATGCCCTTGTTCGAAGCTTGCTTGATGACTTTCCTTGGTTCGAAGGACCCACTTGCTACGTTGATTAAAGGCAGGACACGAGTGGATACACACATCATCAAATCAAATCGAAGTTTGTTGTCACTCTTTACAACAAGTACACTTACACGGAGCAAAAGTCTTTACAAAAAATCTAAATAGAACACTAAAGAATAACATTGTGTATGATGACTGTTGTATTCTACGCATCATTCACTTCCTCTCAAAGACATTAAGCATACGTATTGCCTCTC
Source organism: Lamellibrachia columna (assembly GCA_963662155.1). Taxonomy (NCBI): domain Eukaryota; kingdom Metazoa; phylum Annelida; class Polychaeta; order Sabellida; family Siboglinidae; genus Lamellibrachia; species Lamellibrachia columna. The sequence goes on along the minus strand of OY759266.1, from coordinate 33,386,213 downwards.
CAGATCTACTGCTAGTTAATTGTTTTCCTACAGGCCCTGCGACTGAGCACTTCCGCCCGCCGAGAAACCAGCGTTGGTGAAATCGTCAACCTGATGTCTGTCGATGCGCAGAAGTTGCAGGATGCTCCGATCTTTCTGCACCTGCTCTGGTCGGCTCCCCTCACCATTGGTCTGTGCATGTACTTCCTGTGGCAGCAGCTCGGACCTTCCGTTCTCGCAGGACTTCTACTCATGCTGCTCATGATTCCTGTCAATGGCGTCATTGCACAGAAGACGCGCAAACTACAGGTAGCAATAGAGCTTGTTTTTTTTA